>PVKN010000097.1:15016-114539 GCA_004027915.1 Capromys pilorides | reverse complement strand
GTATGAACAGATTCAGTGTTTCAGCCTATTGCAGTTATCTTTATTAATCATTAGTGCCTTGCTGACCAGTCTCTTCAAACTGGCTCCGGAGTGTATATGTGCAGGCAAGTGTGTGTTTTTGAATTATTTTTATTGTCATTGGTAACTCATGGCATTTGTTGTTAAACCACACAAAAAAACTCTGGGGAAGACTGCTATTTTAATGCTTTTTTTCTAGACAGCAGTTCTTTAATGGAATTTCTCTCTTCCTTTTAGCCTTCTTTTTTTTGCGGAACTGGGGGTCAAACTCAGGACCTTGCACTTGCCAGGCACGTACTTGTGCCCATGAACTATCTTCCCAGCCCCTCCTTTTTGTCATTTTGACACAGGATCCCACTAGGTCTAGGGTAGCTCAGGATGCCCTTGAACTTACTGTGTAGCCCTGGCTGGCTTTGAGCTTGCATCATTCCTGCCTCAGCCCCTTGAGTGCTCGGATTACAGGTGTGTGCTACTACACTAGGCTTCTTTAATGGACTGTTAATGAGAAATGTGCTATAGTATGTATAAAGGAAAATTAATTAATTGCTTTATTATTATTTATTTATTTTGTCTTTTTGAGACAGGATCTCATTATGGCTAGCCTTGAGCTCATTTTTGCAGTCCAGGCTGGTCTCGAACTTGCAGTGATCCTTTTGCCTCAGCCTCCCAAGTGGTGGGTTTACAGGCATGCGCCACCACACCTGGTGATTAATTGCTTTAAATTATTTACGTGTCCTTTTTACTTCTTAAAATATTTCCCATTCATCTATCCTATTATTTATCCTCCAAGTGTTTCTAGATTTCTAAGGCACTATGGTTGAGTTGCGGTCCTTTGAGATGTGATTAAGACATCCTCTCTGTGGGCCTTGGAGATAGCTCAGCAGTCTAAACGCCTGTGTAGGCAAGCACAAGGACCAGGGTTTGATCCCTGGCACCACATGCTATACCTGCTCCACTCCAGGTGTGCTGAGCTGACCACTGAGACCTAGTGTGGTGGGGGCACACCTGTAATCCCAGTGCTGGGGAGGCTGAAACAGGAGGAACACTGTAAGTCCAAGCTGCGGGGCTGTGTAGTGAGATTCTATACCAAACACATTAATAAATAATAAATAAGCAAATAAAAAAGACAGCCTCTTTGCCCATAGAATGCACACCCTGCATTATACCAGGGCAGGGTTTGTGATGTGTCTGGCTAATAGTGTGTAGGTTTCTTGAGGAAGGGGTGGAGTACTAGCAATGAACATACTGTTATACACATATACTCTAATGGATGGCCTTTATTTTTCATATATATATATATATACATACATACATACACACACACACACACACACACACACACACACACACTTTTTTTTTTTTTTTTTTCCTGTACTTAGCACAGGACCTACAGGGTCTACGGGTCTCACTACGTAGATTGGCCTTGTAGTGATTCTCCTATTTTCAGCCTCCCAAGTGCCAGGAATACACACTACCACAGCTAGTCTCCATCACTGTCTCAATGTGCCCTGTGGGTGGGGCTGGCACAACATGTTGGGGATCAAACCCCAGCCATTGTGCTCTGCCTAAGCAGGCGCTTTAGTCTGCTGAGCTATCAGGCCAGCACTTGTGTGGTCTTTAGGTTGGTGATCTTTTTCTTTTTTTTAATATAATTTAATTAATTAATTAATTTATTTATTTTGTGTCATTTTGAGACAGGGTCTCACTATGCAGTTCGGGCTGGCCTTGAGCTCACTTTTGTAGCCCAGGCTGGACTCGAACTCACACTGATTCTCCTACCTCAGCCTCCCAAGTGCTGGGATTACAGACGTGTGCCACCACGCCCAGCTACTTAATTTTATTTTTCTTAAACTTCATTTATTTATTTGTGTTATGGCTGGCTCAGCCTGGCTTGGGGGTGGGGCTGGCACAGCATATGGTGCTGGGGATCAACCCCATGGTCCCTGTGTTTGCCTAAGCTTGCCTAGGCAGGCCATTTAGACTGCTAAGCCATCTTGCCGGCCCTAGGTTGGTGATCTTGCCACAGCTATTTAATAATTTGGTGTCAGATGCTAAGAAATAAAGGACTATATGTTGATTTTCCATACTAATGGAAAAAACCATCAACTGGATAGACAGTGTCACTGTTTTAATTTCTAAATTTTGCAGCATTTACAAACCCTCGGATTCATTTCCTGTGTTACTTCACATTTGAAAGCTGTTGTTGGTGGGAGAGCCCTTCGTTATCCTCATTTATATTGAGATGCTCCTATTTTGGATTCTAACAGGAAATGGTATAAAAACTGGAATTGCCTTGTGTCTTAATTACTTTTGTCCCGTTGCTAAGGCAAAATAACTAGCATCCAGAGTTAAAGGGGGAAAGGTTTGTTTGGCTCACAGTTTGTAGAGGTTTCATCCCATAACATGGCCTGCTGCTTGCTTTTTTGTCCAGGCAGGCCTCGAAGTTGGTAAGTTACCCAGACAGATACACTTGTGGGTGTCCCCCTGCCAGCCCTCCCAGGTGCTGACATTCCAGCCATGTGCATCCACACCCAGCTCAAGAATTCTAAAATCAAACTTGAATGTTCTATCAATTTTATAAAATTTCTCATGCAATTAATGTTAATTATGAAAAGTTTTAAAATGGCATTATGTAATAAAATTGAAGGTCTGCTGACAGTACAACTCAACTGTTGCTAGTATTAACGGTGTATATCCTATGTAATGGTAATTTTTTTATTTTTTTTGCAGAACCTGGGATTGAACTCAGGCCCATGTGCTTGCCAGGCAAGCACTTATTCTACTGAGCTATCTCCTCAGCCCCCATTATGCAGATCAGACTGGTGGTGATCCTCCTGTTTTCAGCTTCCCTAGTGCTGGAGTTACAGGTGTGGGCCACCACACCCAGACTCTTGGCTTACTCCGAGTGCCCTAGGGGCAGCAGGGCCAGTACTGCTTTTGACACAGGGATTAAACCCTGGTCCCGGTACTTGCAAAAGCAGGTGCTTTGCCCACTGAGCTATCTTGCTTGTCCTATAGGTTTTTAAAGAACAAATGACATCCTATTACATGTTATGTGCAACTTGGTTTTCTTCCCACTTACTGATCCTCCTGGACGTTCTTCCAGGTCAGTAAATAGAGACCTTCCCCATTGCTTTCAATAACTATAATCAAAATTGGACTCTGAGGGCTGGCCAGATAGCTCATCGGACTAAGGACTGAAGTGCTTACTTCGGCCACCCCCACACCCCCCACCCCCAATTCTTTAACCACAGGAAAGGAAATGAACATGGCCAATATAGGACATTGTATGTAATTTGGCTAGTACTCAAGGAAATGCAAAATTAATAACAGCTTAGGGGCTGGGGAGATAGTTCAGTAGAATAAGCACTTGCCTGGCAAGCACAAAGGCCTGAGTTCAATCCTGACTTTGCAAAAAAAAAAAAAAAAAGAATTGTCTGACATTGCTTTGCGGGGCTTTTTTTGGTTGGTTTTTGCGAGACTAGGGTTCAAACTCACAACCTTGCACTTGCAAGCAGGCATTTGCGCCATGGAGCTATTTCCCTGGGGGGCTTTTTATATATTACAGCTAAGTATAGCTTTGCGCATGTTACAAACATTTTTCCACTATAGGCATTCTTTGATGAGTGAATCAGTTCCCCATGGTCATTAAATGAGGAATTGTGCATAGTTTATGCATTACAGTATTCAGAACAAAGAAATGGTTAAGTGAAACTCCAACTTGCTTTTATTTGTGTAACTCTGTCTTAGTTACTCTTCTCTCTTTGCTGAGACAAATACCTGACACTCAAAATGAGGGAAGGAAAGGATTATTAGCTCACAGTTACTGGAGGTTTCAGTCCATATTCAGCTGGCTCCAAGGCAGAGAGGCACATGGCAGAGGGAAACCTTTCAGGTCTGGTAAGAGCAAGAGCACTGGGAGAGAGCTAGCAGCTGCTCAAGCAGCTAACTTCTCTTCCTACTTTACATTGAAATGCAAATCACCTGTCCCAGGGGATCGGCAGCACCCATTTCCACAATAATCAATTATGAATTCCAGAAGCCGCCCCATGACTGCGTGAGGCTTTAGGGGGACACCTGTACACAAACCATCACAAACTCTTACACGCAAGTACTGTAATGTAGAAGAGCACGTAGAGTACTTTACAGTACAATCAGCAAAAGTTACATACCATGTGAACAAGGTATACTGGACAGAGAAAAGACATTCAAGCTGTACAGCACTGTGCAACAAAAATAAATAGTCCAGAGTTCAAATAGCACGCCTTAGTTGTAAATCCGAATGATCATTAAATGAGGATTATCTATATTTGTTTTTCTTCCTATATTTCACTTTTCCTTCCCTTTTCCTGGATTGAAGCCAGGGCCCTACACATGCTAAGCATGCACTTTGCACTATATCCGTGGCTGTTTTTCCTTTTTCCTGGCTGTTTAATTTAAGCCCTCTTGCTTTACTTGGTTCCCTTCATCTTTCCATTTTGAAAAAAAAAATACAGAAGTTAATTTTTTTTTCTCTCATTTATCTTGAACTGTTGTAAACAAACCTAAGTTTTCTTTGTTAGCTTCTTCCCTAAATTCATAGCCTGCTGTTATATTCTTAAGAAATACAACACCACAGGAGGCAGTATTGAACATGAAAAGCTGATGTAATTGTTTAACAGCCCCCATGTTCCTCCTTCAAGTATTGTTTGAAAGTAAAAGTCCCAGGCTGGGGAGACAGCTGGGTGGCCTAAGTGCCTGCCTGGCAAACGCAAAGTCCCAGGTTTGATCCCTGGTACCTGCTTGTTGTTTGGCCCTGGAACCCTGCGGCACTGTGCTGGCCTGAAACTGGGTGTGGTGGTATATGCCTGTAACCTCAGCACTGAGGAGGCTGAGACAGGAGGATCACTACGAGTTAGAATTACATAGCAAGACCCCATATTAAAAAAAAAAAATTAAAAGTCCCTAAGCTTTATTAATAAAAGATAAAGCATCTGTGATGTACAGACTGAAAAATCTTGAACTTGTTCAGATCAGCCAACTTGTAAACAATATCATGACTGATTACCTCTAAATACTCCACTTGGTGTTTCCTAAGAATATGAATCTTTTTTTTTTTGCACAACTGGGGACTGAACTCAGGCCCTTGTGCTTGCCAGACAAGCACTTATTCTACTGAGTTATCTTCTCAGCCCCAAGAGAAGCCAGGTCCCATTAGCAACCTCAGTGAGTTTCACATAATGCTACACATACTTGAATCTGGAATCTACCCTTGTACTCTTAAGTTTGCTAAAATTAAGTTGAAGATTATGTTTTACAGTAGTTCCCTGTCTCTTCAGTTTCCTTTAATGGAATGTTTCACTTTCATGAGATCTGTAACATTTTAGAAGACAGCATCCCCTTTTGTTGTGTTTCTTTTTGAGGCAGAGTCTGCCCGTATAGTTCAGGCTAGATGTGGACTCACTGTGCAGCCCAAGCCGGCCTCACAGTGGACCTCCTGCCCTGGCCTCCGGAAGTTGCTGGGACTGCAGGTGTGCACAACTGCCCTGGGCTGTGTCCCTTCCCCTTGAGCAGGACTTATCAAGGTGTCCTCTGGCTGAATGTCCTTCCTAGGACATCAGGTCTGGAGCTGTGAGCTGTCTGCCTGCCCTTCTTTTGTAATGTTAATTTCAATCATGTGATCTCACCAGGCCGTGGTCACTGTCCTTGTAACCAGTAAGGAATCCAGGAGTAGGTGACACTTCTGGAGCAGGCATATATCCTTTTCTTTCACACCTCTCTTTAGATTTAGTCTCTGCTGAGGATAGTTGTCTGAACCAATCTTTACAACAGCAGTTGTAAAATGCTGGTTTTTCAGTTCAGGCCTTTTATTATAAGCAGAGCCCTCTCTTCCGTGTTGTTTAGTGTTTGTTATGGTATGGATTATTATCGGTATGGGTTCATGGGTTCCTCACTTGTCATTGAGTGGATGAGGCTTGCAAGTGGTCCCTGGCCCTTGGATACAGTTCTCAAGTTGTCCACAGAGTCAGTAGGAGAAGCAGAATTGGGCTGGAAACCGGGCTGTTTGTGCTGTGGTAGGGAGGGTCCCGCTGCCGTGGTGTCTCCGTGGTATCTCATCTCCACGCGCATCAGGAAACAGATGCACTGATGAGAAGGCGTGAGGCAAGGCAGGGGCTGGCAGGCCCCTGTGTGGCAGCCTGAACGAAAACCAGCAGGCAGCAGCAACTTTTGGCGATGAAGGTGGAGCAGTATTTCTTCCTTTAGGGGAGAAGGTGGGACGAGGTGGGGCATGCGGGCGACCTGGCAGGGCTGCTGACCCTACCCTTCCTTGTGCCTTCCCTGTGATCAGTCCCATTGTGAGAGCGCTACCTTGCTGTCAGAGGGCCAGCAGCTGGATGGGTGGAGCAAAATGTTAGCTGCAGGATCCAGGTGGGGGGATTATGGGTTTCGTGTAAAAGATTGTTTAAACTTTTCTAAATGTTTGAAACTTTTCAGGGAAACCTGATGGTGAAAGAATACCTACCAGCAAAAGCTTGCTCTGTGAACACAATCCCTTCTGGAAACGTGCTTGTCATCCAAAGCACTTGTTTGACAAGTGAATTTCCCCATAAGAAAAAGCAAAGACGCAGATGACTTGCTCCACAACTCCAGAATATTCATATATATAAAGAAAATATAAAAAGTAAAGAAAAATAATCCTGTATTACCTTTGAAAACCTTCATTGATGGTGTGAGGAAGACAAGAAAGGAGTTATTGCCAGGCGTGGTGGCGCACACCTGTAATCCCAGCACTTGGGAGGATGAGGCAGGAGGATCTGTGCAAGTTTGAGACCAGCCTGGGCTACAAAAGTGAGCTCAAAGCCAGCCTGAACTGTATAGTGACACCCTATCTCAAAAAGACAAAAAAAAAAAAAAAAGGAGTTATTGTGTAGCTCAGCTTTCACTGGCACTGATGGAATCACTGCTACTTACTGCCTTGGCCTTGGCGAAGTTTTGTTTTTGTTTTTTTTTTTTTTTCTGTGCGACCTTAACAAGGAACCTATCCATTGGCACTTGGCTTTTGCCTCCTTTTTCTGATTTTATGGAATTGTGAAATTGCGTTTTTGAACAGGTTCATCCTCCACGCTGCTATAGCCTTATCCAGGCAGTGTTCTCTGTGAAGTTCTATACTGTGTTCTACACCTCTCCCTAGTCTCATTTAAAGGAGGCACTCCTTCGCATGTTTCCCCTTCTCTGCAGATGAGATCTCCTCTGTAACCTCTCACTGTTGGGAGACCATTGCCCACATTGGTGTGTGTGGGGTGGGGGTGGCAGGTGGCTCAGTTGTAATCATGTGACATTTAGTGTCACATACTACTTGTCTTGCAAGACATGGCTAGTTTATCACGTGAAAATTTATTAGAAATGTGTGATCATTTTGAGGAACATAGAATAGAACAAATTATAATCTAAATATTGTATTTTTTAAAAATGTATTTAGTACAGGGTCTGCAGGGTCTCATTCCACAGATCTGACTCTTAGTGATCCTCCTGTTTTCAGCCTCCCAAACGCTGGAATTATAGGTGTTTACCACCATGCCCAGTTTTAATTGCCATCTCAGTGTGCCCACCCTGGGGCGGGGCCAGTACTGCATGCTGGGGATCGAACCAGGGTGCTGTGCTCTGCCTAAGCAGGCACTTTAGTCCATGTATTTGTTTTTTTTTAATTTTTATTTATTTATTTATTTTATTTATTTGTTTGCTTGTTGTGTTTGTTTGTTTGTTTCTTTATTTATTTTTGTGGCTGGCTCAGCCTGCCCTGGTGGTGGCGCTGGCGCAGCATGTGGTGCCGGGAATCGAACCGCAGTCCCTGCAGTTGCCTGAGCCTTCCTACGCAGGCGCTTTAGACCACTGAACCATCTCGCCGGCCCCCATGTATTTGTTTTAAAAACACATTAGTAGATTAAGTTACTCATTAAATCGTAAACATTCAGTTTATAACCTCACTAATTCCTTTTCCTGGCATTTCTCCTGCCTCCTCCAGGAAGCTTCCCCTCAACCTCAGTCTGATCTAGACCATGTCTCCTCTGTGTCCCAGAGCACTCCTTGAGCATCTCTGCGTGTAATTTGTTATCCACTGTCTTTCTCTTGTCCTTCTGTCACCTGTTATATAGGCTGAAGCAATGGTGGGGACTGGAAATGTCCACCATAGTTGTTTCTACTCTTGGCTTTGAGCATAGATTTTGGCAAGTATGTGTGGATTTATTGAGTAGCACACAATTCACTTATAATCTTTTTTTTTCCTGGAGAAATTGGCTTTTTTTTTTGTTGAAAATAGCTCAGAATTAGATGTGTATATGTTTGAAAGAGTGCTCACTCCCAGGCTGGAAAAAAGCGTCCAGTTTGTACAGTGCCCTGGAGGAATTGTGGGACTGTGTGATGGCCAGGGGTCTGGGAGTTGTGACCCCATGGCAAGCCTTAGCTGTGTCGGAAGTAGTTGGGGCCAGAAATGAGGCCTGAAGTATTTTCACTTCCCTAATCCGGGTCTTGTGGGGAGGCCTGCCCCCTCCCACTTGCACTATTTTAGTCACCAGGCTAATGTGCTTAATTATCTAGTTAATTGCTTAGCTCACTTATTAAAAGCATGTAATGAGGTAGGGGAGTGGAAGGAGGGCAGGTAAACTGCAATGTGCTGGGGTGGAGAGGAGGCAGAGGAGTGAGCTGGAGCAGCCCAAGGGTTTGTGCGGGTGCTGAGGAGCTTTAGGGCACCAAGAGAGGCTGAGTGATACTCATTCTGCCTAATTCAGAAAACAGGTGTGGAGCATGAAACATAACTTGCAGTCCTTCACCAGTATGATGCCAAGCGCGGATGACGACGGACGACGAAGATGATGATTTTTGGGAAGGGTCTACAGGGTGCTCAGGGTCTCACTACTAGATCAGACTCATGGTGATCTGCCTGTTTACAGTCTCCCAAGAGCTAGGATTACAGGCAGGCACCACCACACCCAGTCTTAATTGCCAGTTGAGTATACCCCGTGGGTGGGGCCAGCATAGCAGGCCTAGGGATTGAACTCCTGGCCCCAGTGCCTGCTTGCAGGCACCAAGAGGAGTTTAAACATATGAATATAAACTTTAAATACTGGCAGAGCCAGATGTGGCATTCATTGCAAAAGTCAGCATGCTGAGAGACTGAGGCAGGAAGATCCTATGTTTAAGTCCAGCCTGGCAATTTAGTGACAGAGAGAGACCGTCTCAGAGTGAAAAATAAAAAAGGTTGGGATGTAGCTCAGTGCAAAGGCCCTGTGTTCAGTCTCCACTGATACGTATGTAAGAATATCTCTGGTGACAGGGTGATAGGTGCTTTTTAAAAGTTGTATGTTTTGTAAAGTTGCTAACTTGATTTTTTATTTTAAACACTTAGAACACTTTCATTTACAGAATGCTTTTTGTTCACATCCATCCATTCTTACCATTTTTTTCAAACGTTGCTTTTATCTTTGTTAAAATTGATTGAATAGTCTCTTTCTAATACACATTGACATACAAGTCCTGCTTGTTTTGCATGGAGATTCTGTTGTGTCCTGGAAGTTGGAGTGGTGGTGCTGTTGCTCTGCATCCCCAGGGAGGTTTTGCTGTGTGATCAGCCTGGTCTCTAGTGCTCCATCTAGCTGGGGTTTTTTTTTTTTTTTTTTTTTTTTTTGTGGGACCAGGGTTCGAACTGATGACATTGCATTTGCCAGGCAGGTACTTGTGCCATGGAGCTATCTCCCCAGCCCCTCCATCCAGCTGTTAATGTTTTGTTTTTAGGGAAGTGTTGTGGTTGCTGATAGTAGGGGAAGACCTCCCTACTGTGGGGACTCAGGCAGATGAGCCTCTTTGTTCTTGCTCCCCATTGGGAGACACATGTTGTTCCTGCCTGTCCTTTGTCAGGTGTGTCCCTTCCAAAGTCCTGGCTTATTGATCCTGCACTGTGAACATGCTCCTTCTGCCTCCTCCCTTGCCTCTGTGTTGAATCTCCCAAGCCTGGGAGTGTGAGCTGCTCCCAAGAGAGCAGCTGCCTGCTGGGGACAGCGGGGACAGCAGCCCCCTGCTGCATCACCACAGCGGGGCGGGCACTCTTCTGGAGCTTGGCTGTGGAGGACCACCTGAGCAACTCTCCTTAAAAGAAGAGCGACTGTCTCCATTTTGACTGAGCCTGACCCTAGTCCCTCGTATTGAAATGTACAGAACTGGCTAGGACTTCTCATTATCCTTTCAATTGGTCTTAAGCAGTATGTATTGGTCTAGCTGAGGTGCTGGTGGTAATTTTTGAAGATGGCGTGTTTCCCTGATGACAGGACAAAGAGCCAATGCTCCACGGTGTCGGCTGGGATTGAGCCTTGAGATAGAGGCTATGACTTCCTAGGGCTTGAAAGATTACACATCAGAGCTGAAACACCACATCCCCAAAAATCTCATTATCCTTTCAGTTGACCTTATTGGTCTAGCCGAGGTGCTGGTGGTAATGTTTGAAGGTGGCATGTATGTTTCCCTGATAACTGGACGAAGAGCCAGTGCTCCACGGTGTCAGCTGGGATCGAGCCTCAAGATAGAGGCTATGACTTCGTGGGGCTTGAAAGATGACACATCAGAGCTGAAGCACCAGACCCCCAAAATATTAGATGCTAGCTCAATAACATAATGCAAATTACTTCCTTTGTATATCTCTGAATATGGCGGAGGTGAATGCAGGCCTCCTACCTAGCCCAGCTCACGGTGTTCACCTTCTTCCCACAATTCCCTTCAGTGCTCACCTTCCCAAAATTCCCTTTTGCAAGCTTCTCCCCCTTCTCCAATGAATAAAGCCCGAGTGCAGCCCTGGGTCACCCTCTTTGTTCCAGAAGCCACTTTCATGGTTGGACCGAGGGCCCCTTGGCTCCCCGTTAATTGTGTAAATATGTTTTAGTGTCTTTATTATCGCCGTGGGTTATGCTGAGAGTGGTAGATTGGAATTAAGTTGGTAGAATTCCAATAACGAATTTTTAGGATTGTAAGTTTAGACTTCTTAGGCCGAGGCAAGAACCAAAAAGGGACTCTGACACTTGGCTGAACATAGAAGAGCACTCGCAGCTGGGGCGCCTGGGCGTCTAGAAGTTCCTACACCCAGGCTGCACAGCCCAGACTGCCCCACGCGGGCCCATCAGCATCCTGGGAGGGGTATGTGCGGGATGCAGTGATCACTGCCAGGTTCCATTGTGCAGACAGGATGGAACTACTGACTTCATAGACCAAGGACCCAGCTCCAGGCCCCTGCCTGCCCCTGCTCACCACTTGGGTCCTCAAGCCCCACATCTTTTCTGTTCTCTCCTTGACCTACTGCTTCCCCAACACACACACACACACACACACACACACACACACACGCACACCCCAGGTTGTATTTTGCCTAATGATTTATATGTGTGTTGTATTTATTTTTTCCAGTGGGAGTTTGTTTGTTTGTTTACTTAGTATTATGGCCAGTTCAGCCTGTCCTGGGGGTGGGGCTGTCACAGCATGTGGTGCTGAGGATCGAACTGCCATCCCTGTGGTTGCCTAAGCTTGCCTAAGCAGGTGCTTTAGAACACTGAACCATCTTGCCAGCCCCAGTGGGAGCATTTTTAACTTGTCAGCAGTAATGAAAATGAGAGCCCATCATGTTGCCATTAGAAAAATACTGTTTTAAAATTAGATGGGAAGGTGACTAGCCTTTATTCCATCCCTGCTGTTTACAAGGCCCTGTGCCTAGGCAGTCCACATGTGTTTGCTCCATCCCTAATGTGTGTGAAGCCTTGTGTTCAGATGCTTTGCCTGTGTCATCTCGTTCAATAGTTCCTAAGAGCCACCCTGCAAGGTAGATGGAAGTTCATCTTTGTAGATAAAAGAATTAGCTTGGAAAAAATGAGTAGTTCTAGGTTACACAGCTCACAGAAGGCAGAATTAGGCCCGGCAGACACTAGGCCCTGGCCTTTCACTTTTTGCTGAGATGTATGTAAAGTAGAAGGTTTTCTTTTACTTTTTTTTCTTTTATTTTTTGTCTTTTTTTTAGACAGGATCTTGCTATGCAGTTCAGGCTGGCCTTGAGCTCACTTTTATAACCCAAGCTGGTCTTGAACTTACACTGATCCTCCTGCCTCAGCCTTTCAAGTGCTGGGGTTACAGGTGTGCACCACCATGCCTGGCAGAAGCTTTTCAGTTCTCCATACAAATTTATTAAAGGTTAGCACTTGCTTAGAATAGGTTCTGGGTATCTGTGACATTTATTTATTGAGAATACTGTATGGCTCATAATGCCATGATTGCTGTGGACGTTTTATCTTCTGAGAGAACAAACATTTTGACTACTAGTAGTTATTTTTTAAGAAATTTAACTTCTTCAATCCATTAAATAAACTTAGAGTACGTAGTATGTTTAATTCTGGACTGGGTCATGAAGGCATGCTTTTTATATAAAACAAAGCATTTCCTTGTCCCTCTTCTACTCATTCCTTAATCTGCATGGTGGCAGTGTGTGTGTGTGTGTGTGTGTGTGTGTGTGTGTGTGTGTGCGCGTGTGCGCGTGTGCGTGTGCATGTGCGCGTGTGCTGGGAAGGAAGCACAAGGTCAGGGAGAGGAGAGAGAAGACCCAGGAGTTGAGGACCTAGGCCCCTGGGGGAAATGTAGGGAGCCACATGGCTCTACTAACTGGGGAGTCCTGTGGGAGTGGGTTGCCTTTCAGTTTGAGTTCCTCTCTACTCCCACCCACTACCTACCCCCAGATACTGCAGGCACCAGGCTGAGAGGGATGTTCCACTTCTTCCCATCCTTTCCTCAGGCCCTGCTTTGTGGGGTGAATGATTTTGGATCTTTTTAGTACCAGGGATCCAACTCAAGACCTTGCATTTGGCCAGGCAGGTGCTTATGCTACTGAGTTATCTCCCTGGCTGGAGGCTTTTACCTTTACTGAAAGCCTAGAAGAATATTTCTCTGTTAGATCGTCTGGGTCAAGCTTTTCCAGAGTGTAGGGGTGTTAATTCGTTTTAACTGAGTGGAAAGCAAACTGCCTCTAAGTCTTTGCTTTTCCATTGACAGCTCTCCAACGGGATCTTCAGCTTGTGTGTCCTCACCTCAGAAAGCTAGCAAGATGGCAGCAAACAAGAGCAAGAGCCAGAGCAGCTTGGCCCTGCACAAAGTGATCATGGTTGGCAGTGGAGGGGTTGGCAAGTCGGCCCTGACACTTCAGTTCATGTATGATGAGGTAAGACGCACCTGCGCAGGCTGCCTGCATGACCACATCTGCTGTGACGTGTCCCTGCTCCAGCTCGAGCTATCCTGAGCTTTGTGGGGTGCATGAGGGAGGCTGTATGAAGGTGGTTTCTGGATAGTTTGCTAGGAACTTCTCACCACAGGAGCTCTGGCTGCCAACCATAGGTCAGCTGTGGCGGGGTGGGAGGAGTCTTTCTTTGCTCATGTGGTTTTCATTGCTATTCTGTGAGAGAGGAGAGCTAGACCTTTATACAGGTGCTGTACTTTGAATCTTGCTGTCTCCTGAAGGCCTCATGTTGGTGGCCTGCTCCTCAGCCATGGCATAACAAGAGATGGGGTCTTGATGAGGTAGGGCCCAGGGGAGAAAATTAGGACCTTGCACATGTGCTGAGGAGATAGGGGACCCATGGCCTTCCTGTTTTCTTGAATTTTGGTCTCCATGAAGTGAGCAGCTTCCTGCAGGTGTGCTCCTGCTGTAATTATGCCTTGCCCCAGACCTGGAAGCCACAGGGGACTTCTGTTTGTAGACTGAAACCTTGAAACTGTGAGCCAAAACAAACCTTTTCTTAATTTATGTTAGATGTTTGTGTCACTGAAACAGAAAGTAACCAGTGCACTGTGCATTTCTGAAGAACATATCAGAGAGTTAGCTTTGTGTCTGGTCAGGCTGGAGAGAGAAGGAAAGGGAAGCTGAGTTGGTAAGAACCTGCTTGATCCCCAAATGGTGGCTATCAAATTCACATCACTTACTTAATGGGTTAATATGACTGGTGTGAGCCCAGGGTGACAACATAACCTTGATTCCAGTGGCGGCCAGTGTTCCTGCAGGACAGCCTCTTGCTGGGAGGTGAGGTGTGGGGAGTGTGGAGTGTCCGTGCCTGTACCTCAGAACTTCTTGTCAGTGTGACAACCACATGGACAGAAATCTCACAGCTGGCGAGGGCTTCTCTCCCTTTCTGTTAGACTCTCCTCTGTCTGACTTCCTCTCATGTTGGGTTTTTTAGCATCTGAGGAAAGTTGAGTTAGGTTTAGGGTTAGCTGGGGAATGGTGGTGTGAGGTGGGGGTGTTTGAAGACCCCCTACTGCGTGGTTATTACCCACCCCCGGAGCCAACTCGTTGGCATTATGCTGTGAAGTAAAGGCCAGGCTGGCTCCTGCTGTGAACAGGTCCTATGGCACCTGGCAGTGCACGTGTGGGAATGGTGAGGAGAATAAGGGGCAAAGTGTGTGGAGCTGAAAGTTCTTCCAGGCCTTACAGTGAAGCTTGATAGAGGTTTTCTAAATGTGGCAGTGCCGCCGTCTCTGTGTATCTGTGCAGGATTGGGTCCAGGACCCTGGACAGGTACCCAAGGCCACAGGTACTCAGGTCACCGCAACGTGGTGGTGTGTTTGCAAATAACTTACACACTTTGTCTCATATATATATATATATATATATATTTTTTTTTTTTTTATCTTTTTGAGACAGGCTCTCACTATGCAGTTCAGGTTGGCCTTGAGCTCACTCTTGTAGCCCAGGCTGGTCTCAAACTTGCACCAATCCTCCTGCCTTAGCCTCCTAAGTGCTGGGATTACAGGCATGCACCACCATGCCCAGCAGTTTATATAATTTAAATCATCTCTAGATTCCTTATGTGACTTAGTACAATTCAAATGCTATGTAAATAGCTATTTACTACATTATTGCAGAAATAAAGACAAGAAAAAGTATGTTTAGTACAGATGTAGCTTTGTTTTTTTTTAGTCTTTTTGAGACAGGGTCTCACTATGCAGTTCAAGCTGGCCTTGAGCTCACTTTTGTAGCCCAGGTTGGTCTCAAACTTGCACTGATCCTCCTGCCTCATCCTCCCAAGTGCTGGGATTACAGGTGTGTACCACCATGCCCGGCTAGCTTTAGGTTTTTGAAACAAGGTCTTACTATGTAGTCCAGTGAGCTCAAGGCCAGCCTGGGCTTGAACTCAAATGATCCTCTTGCCCTGACCTCCCAAGTGCCAGGATCACAGGCATGTACCACCACACCTGGCCCAGATGTGCCCATTGTAGGCCTAAGAACATTAACAATCTGGCTGCATATGTGGATACAGAACCCATGGTGACAGTGGGCTGATTGGATGCAGAAATGGAATCATGGGCTAGCCCATCCCCAGTGGGGTGTTGCATCTTGTGGTGTTGTACTCATCCGTGGGTTCACCTGTTCATGAGTTCAGAGTTCAATGTGCACTTAAGTCAGAGAGGTAGGTCATGGGGGTGACTGCAGCTTGTCCCTTGGCTGCCTCGGGCTGAGCAGCCTCCCTTCACCACACCCTTCTGCCATCCCCTTCTACCTCAGAGCTACCAGCCTTGGACTGTGTTCTCTGAAATCATGAGCTAAAATGAACCTCTCCTCCTGGAAGTCATGAGTGACCGGTATTTTTTTCCCAGTAACAGAAAAGTGACTAATATTGCTTTTCTCATTCTTGATAAATGTTTACTTCTGTATTCCTTAGTACACGTGTAATTTCGAATGATCGTTTTAAGGAGTGGTCCCCAAATGAGTAAGCATTGGGTCAAAGCCTGGATCCTCTGTTGGGCCTTAGCCCCTATATGTTATACAGAAGCTTTTGGGACTGCATCCTTTTGTCTTAAACTGTGAACCAAAGTGGGTCGACCTAGCAGAACCTGCTGAATTTAACCAAACAATTTTGCTTAATAACTTGTAATTTGCATACTGAAAGTTCTTTATTTTTCTTTTGTAACAGAGGTTGGAGGAGAAAGGAAATTAGGACGGGGAGATGACAAGAATTAGGATGTGGAGGATTAGCCCCACTGGGACTGTTGGGCTGTGCCTGGAGCCCTTTTGTCACGACTGGAGGGAGGGTACTGCTGGCATCTGGAGGGTCACGGCCAAGGGTGCTGCTGACCATTTGACAATGGGCAGGATAGCCTCATAACAAAGAATTGTCCAGTACAAAGTATGATAGTGCTGTGGCTGAGACACTCATTATAAGCTGTCTTTGTGTTGTTACTGTAACAAGATACCTAAGAATGGGAAATTTATAAAGAAAAGGGATTTATTTTGGCACACAGTTCTAAAAGTGCAAAAACATGGCCCTTGCATTGGCTTGGCTTCTGTAACAGAAAGTAGAAGGACAAATAGGAGACAGGGGCCAGGCAGTTTATAGCAGCCCATTCTCATGATAACTCACCTACTCTGGCAGGACTGCTTTCATCTCTACCTGAGGGTGCGTGTCTTTATTGAGTTGCTTCATAGGGTTCAGCCGCTTCTCATCACCATTACCTTAGCAACTCATCATGAGTTTTGGTGGAGCCACAGCCACGCCACAGCAGAGCTGTAGCAGCTGAGAAGAAAGATTTCTGCAGTGTAGGTGACTGAGAGGCCTCAAAGGCCAAGTCCAAGAGCGGGCTCAGAAACAGCCCGAATCGCTCTCCCTTGACACCAGGATCTGTTCTGCCCAGCACGGCTGGAGGCCTCTCGGGTGCTTTATCTTTTGTGTGCATCTGCACCTGTGCCGATGGCAATGGGGAGGGGAAGGGTGCAGTGGAAGTGTCGGGAGTTTTTCTTTCCTGGCTTCTTGGCAGAGAAGGGAAAGCTCTGTGTGACCTTTGGCTGTTTCCTTGTGCGTGGACAGATTTGAGGAGCAGAAAGGAGGAGTTCCTGTGAAATGGTAAAATAAAACCAGGACAAGGAAAAAATAGAAATGAAGTGGTGCATACGTGAGGGAGTCTTTAATTGATTTCCTGAAACAGTGTTATGGTAGAACCTTCTGCGGTGATGAAAATGTTCTATATACTGATTAATCTGTGTGGCTGCCATGTACTTGAAATATGGCCATTGGCTATCAAATTAGATAGCCTCAAAGAATCATCCAGATTGTTCCAGAATCACAGTTTTGGAGCTTGAAGAGATTCTAGCCATGGCTCTCAAAACTAACTTGTCCTAGGACCACACAGAAGACCTCTTAAAAAATCCCTTCTGAATAATTTTTCTGGAGCTGAGAAATGGTACATCCTTTTCACAGTTTCTCCTAGAGATTTCTTTTTCTTTTCTTTTTTTTTTTTTTGTAGGAAAAAATGGTTTTGTACATGGGATAAACAGTATAAATGCAAAACTTACAGATCAGGGTTAGCTCTATCACTCATCTCTTTTAAAAAGCTTATGAATCTTCTCCTGGAGATTCTGAGGTGAGGCCGGTTGCAATGTGTAGCCAGATTTCACAGAAAAGGAAACTGAGTTCATACTAAGAGTATCAGCTGATTAAATTTCATGGGCCATTCAAACTCTTTGTTCTTTGTCCCGTGCTTTAGCTTAGATTGAAATTTATTTAGTTTATATGATAGAATTTTCGTAAAGATTAGATTATAGAAGGAGCAAAGATTTAACCTTATCCTTGGACTGGCATCCTTGAAGATGTACTAAGATAATCATGTACAAAGAGAGCCAGGTTGCTTTGGCTTATGGTTTTGGAGGCTTAGTCTGTGGTCAGTTGGCCCTGGCACTTTGGTGCCTCTGATGAGGCTGAGCCATCAGGGTGGGGTGGGGGTGATAGTAAGACAGCTTGCCTCATTCCTGGGGCCCAAAAGCAAGAGAAAGATAAGCTGGTCCCTCAGGAGCAGCTGCTGGTGAGCTGCAGGCCTCCCTGTAGGTCTCACCTCCCTGTAGGTTTCACTTTTTCCAACAGTTCTGCAGAGCTTGGGGACCTTATATTTAACACCAGAGATTGAAGGCATTCTAGATTCAAACTCTAGGAAGAAACTTTAGGTTCCTACTGTTGCTGAGAGAGTGAAGCTTGGGGATGAGGAAGGTTCAGACTTCCTTGGTCTCCCGCAGGGTCATCTTAGATGTGGCTCAGGGAAGGGCGAGTGTAGTGTGTCCTGTGCCCGTGTGCCTGTGAGGGAGCTGTGTCTCTCTCCAAGGCCTGTTGTAGATGATTGTAGTTCATATTAACAGAAACAAAGACAGATGATTTCTTGCCACTACTGTAAAATCAGAGCTGCCATAGGAAGTTCCAAAAGTGTGCTTGGTTTTCTCTTGAGTACTCCAGCTTCTTGAAGGGCTTTCTTGGGCCTCCCTGTCAGTGGGATTGGGAGCCTCTGGCTGGCTTTCCTTCTTTAGCTCACAGCCACACAGCCAGGCTGTACCCCGGGGTACAGAGATTTTAAGTGAAGGGTGGTTGTTTTGTTTTAATTTGTATCTTTGGACAGGAGTTGAAAGGACTCTGTTGTGAAATGTATGCAGATTTTCACATTCACTGTGAACATAATTATTAGTATGAAATTAAAATAACTAAGAATCACATTTTATGATTTTTTATTTTAAAATTTAAAATCACTTGAATTTGTAGCCAATAATTGTTGACACAAAGCTCTTTCTAGGAGTGTTACTTGAAGGGCCATTTTTCCCTGTTGATGCTTTCTAATTTATAAATTAAGAATTTTTAAGTTGGAACTTTTCTTCTCTCTCTCTCTCTCTCTCTCTCTCTCTCTCTCTCCCTCCTTTCTCTCTCCTTTCACTCTCTCTCTTTCTTTCTAGAAGTGGGGATTGAATTGGGGCCCTGGCAAGCGCTTACTCTACTGAGCTGTCTCCCCAGTCCCTAAGTTGAAACTTTAACACATAATCCACACAGCCTGAAATTCACTTAAAAAAAAAATTACATAGCTCAAAATAAATTGTGCAGCTCGTGTTGTATGTCCATACAGATGTGCAGCACTCAGCATCTAGTTTTCATCACTGAAAAAAAAAAGCAAGTCCCACTGGCCCATAGCAACGGTCCTTCCTGGTGTCTGTTTCCTCCCTTCTGGTCTCGGGCATCCGCTCTTTCTGCACATTGCTTACCCTGCCATTGCATTTAAGTGGATCATCACTGTGTGGTCCTGTCACACCTGGCTTCTTTACCATGTATGAAAGTTCATCCATTCTGTGACAGGTAACAGTATTTCATTCTTTAGAAAAAAAATTGAGATATGATTACTTAAATTTTACCCTGTGAAAGTGTACCGTGTAAACCAGGTGAGGTGGGTGGTACACGCCTGTAATGTCAGCACTCGGGAGACTGAGGCAGGAGGATCATTGTGAGTTCAAAACCAGCCTGGGCTACAAAGTGACCTCAAGGCCAGCCTGAACTGCATAGTAAGACACTGTCTCAGAAAGACCAAAAAAAAAAAAAAGAAGGTACACAGTGTAATAGATTCTTGTATATTCACAAAATTATTTAATTATGACATCATTTAATTTGAGAACATTTTCAATAGTTATGGGGCTCTAAGAGAAGCCTCATAACTATTAGCAGTCACTTCCTGTTGTTCCCCACCCCTCCGTTCTGTGTAGCTACTACTTAACCTGCTCACTATCTCCAAGCATTTGTCTGTGCTGGCTATTCCACACAAATAGGCTCATACAATATCCATGCATGTTGAACACGAGTCAGACCCTCATTTCTTTTTATGACTCACTAATATTCCATTGCCTGGCTGTACTATGTTTTTGTTTAAATATTTATTTATTGCTAGAAATTTAGGGTTATTACTGCTTTTGGGCTATTTTGAGTAAGTTGCTGTGCACATTTATGCGCAAGTTTTGTGTATGCATTTGTTTTAAATCTCTCAGGTATATATCTAGGTATCTGTGTGTGAGGACCTGGCAGACCATTTTCTGTAGAGCTCACTATGAATAATATTGAGCATCTTTATATGTGCCTGTGGGCTATGCGTGTGTTTTCTTTGGGGACTCGTCTCCCTAGATCTTTTGCTTTTGTTTTTATCCTAGGAATTGAACCCAGGGCCTCATACATGGTAAGCCTGTGCTCTCCCGCTGAGTACACCCCTGTTCTCTTTGAATCCTTTTATTTTTATTTTATTTTTTTAAAATTTATGTACTTGGTACAGGGTCTTACTACACAGCTTAGACTTGAGGTGATCCTCCTGTTTTCAGCCTTCCCACTGCTGGGATTACAGGCGTGCACTACCATGCCTGGACTTGGCCACTGGCTCAGTGTGCTCAGGGGCGGGGCCAGCTCAGCGTGCAGTACCAGGGATCCAACCCTGGTCCCTGTGTGCTTGCTTAAGCAGGTACTTAAGTCTTTGTTGTTGTTGTTGTTTGTTTGTTTGTTTTTTGCGGAACCTGGGATTGAACTCAGGACTTTGCACTTGCCAGGCAGGCACTTGTGCCCCTGAACTATCTCCCCAGCCCCAAGGTGCTTAGTCTGCTGAGCTATCTCACCAGCCATGCTTCAGTTTTTCTTTTCCTTTTTTTTTTTTTTTGTGTGGAACCGGGATTCGAACTCATGATCTTGCACTTGCCAGGCAGGCACTTGTGCCACGGAGCTATCTCCCTGGCCCCTTATTTTTTTTTTTTTTTTAAATTATGGCCAGCTTAGCCTGCCTTGGGGGTGGGGCTGGCACAGCTTGTGGTGCTGGGGATCAAACCATGGTTCCTGCACTTGCCTAAGCTTGCCTAAGCTTTCCTAAGCAGACACTTTAGACCTCTGAACCCTCTCACTGGCCCCATCTTTCCCATTTTTTGTAAGTGCACAACACTCCATTGTGTGGCTCCCTGTTGCTGGGTTTTTAATCTTTGGTGATTATACTCCTTGCGGTGGTGAGTTACTTTGTTTCTGTAGCTGAACTTCTGGAGATCAGATCCCTGGCAGCAGGCACAGACCACGAGTACTTCTTTCACTTTCTCAGCTGCCAGTTCCTCTCCCTAGGGCTTGTCCTGTTCCCCTCCATGGGCACATAGGCCTCTTCCCCCAGACTGTCATCAAGACTTGAAGGGTTTACTTGCTGGCAGGTGAAAAATGGTACCTCGGTGTGATTTTAGTTTTTATTGGTGAGGATGAACATCTTTGCATGTGTTTAGCATCACATGTATTTGTTATTATATGGATTGCTCATGTATGTTGCATGTTTTCCCTACTTGTTAGTTGATACACCTCACCTGGTTTCTAGAACTCCATATTAGAGATCAACCTTTTGTAATATGGGTTCAATTTTTTTTCTGTTTGTTATTTGCTTATTTGCAGTGTGTTGTACCATGCCAATATTTGAGCAGTTGTTTTTTTTTTTTTTAATGTAGTCTAATTTGTCAATTTTTTTCTTACATGGCTTCTGGACTTTGAGTCATAGTTAAAAAGGCCTTCTCTACTTCAAGGTAACAAAAGGGTTTCACCCATGTTTTCTGCTAGTACTTGACTGGCTTTATTTTCAGTGTTTAACCCTTGGCCTAGTTGGGTTTTTCATGTATATATTTGTTATGATACTAATTTTACAAAACATGAGACTTCATTATGGCATTTTCATGCATGTATGTGACGTGCTCTGACCATGTCTGTTCCATTGGGCATTTTATCGTGTTGTAGTTATTTAAGTACCTTGTGCCACAGGACTTTTAGATGGTTTTTGTTTCTGTTCATTGTGAATAAGAGCTCCTGTTTCATCCCTTTTCAGGGTCGATATAACTTTATACTGTCCTGACAATACTGTTGCCAGGCATTCTGCTCTGTGCTTATTTTCTCATCTGTAAGATGGAGATATGTGCTCCTGTTGTTGAAAGACAAACTAAAAGAGTATAACAGAGCTATGAAAAAGTGAAGTCTTGTGTAAATTGCTATTTTTTCTTTTGCTTTTATGAACAAGTAAAAGTTTCATAACAAAATAATGAGAATAACAGTTAATGCACTGTGTCATTATCTTCAAAGTACTTACGTGTGTTTTTGTTTTATAGTGACTTATGCATAGTGTGGTAATCGTACGCACTCAAGGAATACTTAGTTGATGATACACAAAGTACCTATATCTCCAGTTTTACTTTTGGACAGATATTTTTCCCTCTAAAATCTGGATAATTACTGGTAATTTGTTTCCCCAGTTTGTAGAAGACTATGAACCCACCAAAGCCGACAGTTACAGAAAGAAAGTGGTTCTCGATGGAGAAGAGGTCCAGATCGATATTCTGGACACGGCTGGACAGGAGGACTATGCGGCCATCCGAGACAACTACTTCCGCAGCGGGGAAGGATTCCTCCTTGTGTTTTCCATCACGGAACACGAGTCCTTCATGGCAACTGGCGAGTTCCGGTGTGTAGACGTGAAAGAACCAAGGCCTCTGCCTCCCCGCCACGTGCGAGGAATCTGGGAGAAGGCCAAGCTTGTTGTTAGCAAGACTCGTGTCTGTGATTTCTAGGACTTCCTGCAACTTGGCACATGATAGTGCCTCATCCTGTTGGACATCTCCGTGTGAGGGTTTGGGGATGCAAATTATCTTAAGAATTCTGTCTCTGAAAGAGGACACAGCTGTTCCCTACACCCAAGAGCCTGTAATTCTGTTCATGTAAATTGCGAGGCAGTGATTGACAAGACTTAACTATCTGTAATTTTTTCTTTAAATTTTATCAAAAAACAATTTTGATCTGCTTTGTTGAGATGCTGGCAGAGAATGAGCAGTGGGAAGCAGGACTCGGTGCAGTGGGCGGAGGGAGCGGGCTCAGGAGGACGAGAGCCTGGTTTCGGTGCCCTTGCCAGCGTGTGACCATGGTCAGGGCTCTGCAGCACTGGGCATTCTGTACCCTTCTCTGAATGTGCACTTGTCAGTTGAGAAATGAGATCCAGTGCTGTGTTGGCTTGTGAGCTGCGTGTGGCAGCAGCCAGGAAGCCCTTCTTTGTGGCTGTCTAGCCCTCCTCTGCACACTGGCCCCTAGCGCCCCCGTGTGGGTGGGCTGCTCACTGAACATTTAAAAATGTCTTTTTTTTTTTTTTTTTTTGCTGGATCAGGATTTGAACTCAGGCCCTTGAGCTTGCCAGGCGAGTGCTTATTTTAGTGAGCTAAAAATTTTTTAAAAAAAATATTTATTTATTTATTTATTTGGTGCAGGGCTTTGCTGTGCAGCTCAAATTTGTAGTGAGCCTCCTGTCTCAGCCTCGCCAGCACTGGGGTTACAGGCGTGGGTCACCACACCCAGTTTTGGTCACCTGTACTGCTTACCCAGGGTTCTGGGACTGGCATGGCATGTGGTACCAGGGATCAAACCAGGTTCTTCTGTTTGCCAGACAGATGCTTAGACCACTGAGCTATCTCCCCGCCCTCATCTGCCTTTCTCATAAACATATCTAGTAGACTTTCTGTTGCTGTGATAGAATTCCTGAGATAAATAGTTTAAAAGAAAGATCAACTCAGAGCTGGCCTGGTTTCTTTGGGACCTTTGGGGAGGCAGCACCTTGTAGTGTGAGTGTGGCAGAGGAAATCTTTTCACCATCCTGCATCCAGGAAGCAGAGAGAGAATTGAATGACAGACTCTCAGTTTTTCCCTCAAAAAGGAAGCAGAGAGAGAGAGAGAGAGAGAGAGAGAGAGAGAGAGAGAGAGAGAGAGAGAATTGTGGAGGAGAGTGGGAGAGAGTAAGACAGAAAAGAGAGAGAGAAAAGGGCTCCTGCTCCACAGTCACCTCGAGGCCGTGCCCCCAGTGATGCACTTCCTTCCCCTGCATCTCACCTCCTAAAGGTTTCACTGCTTTCAGTAGTGCTAGAGCTAGGGACCAAGCTTTGGACACATGGGCCTCTGGAGGACGCGTGAAACACAAGCTAACCAACCACCTCTACCCAGCTGATATTTTCAGAACCAGAGTTAGAATCGAACAGGGTACTAATGAGGAAAACAACTAAATAAAAACCAGGCCTTTTTTTCATTCTTTAGCAAGTTTGGTCAGAAAGTAAGGTGATCAGCCAAAGGTGAAATGAAATGAGAAGGCTAAACAGCCTGCCGCGGTTTGGAAGGAGACATCTTTGAACAAGGGAGGTTTTGAGGGCAGAACAACACAAAGCAGAGAGCAAACGGAGTGGCAACAGCTCAGGCGGCTAGCTAGCCTCTCTACCTGCCTTACATTGTAATCAAATTACCTGCCCCAGGGCAGGTGCAGTGTCCACACTCACAGTGATCAATCACAAACCCCAGAAGGCTCCCCATGACTGCATGAGGCTTTGGGGGGACACCTGTACACAAACCATAACAGATCTCAACTACAGTTGGGCCTGTGATGGTTGTATGGAATTGAATGACAGACTCTCAGTTTTTCCCTAAAAAATTTAAATATATATGTATATATGTATCCATTTGTGAGGTGTTTACCCTGTGTCAGTTGTGTGAATACTCTGGAGATGACTTGAAGTTTACAGAAGGGTGAGTCAGCTAGGTGCTGGCACAATGCCATTTGATAGAAGACACTTGAACATCTGTGGTGTCCTCAGGACTCCTAAAACCAGTGGCCTTTAAGGCCTGCGGACAGCTACATTTACTAATCTAGCCCAAACAGAGAGGATGGACCTTTCACACCCATACTTACTACTTGAGATTTCTTTGGATGTTCTTGTTTCACTCTATGTTACAATGTTTCACTGAATTAAAAAAAAAGTAAACAAGCCCTGTTGGTTGGGACTGCCTAAACTGATTTGAAGATCCACTGTCATACAACTACTTTTCTTATGGAAAACTAGATTATAGAGCTTTTATAGTTGCTGATTTTTTCAGGAGAGGGTTTTAGGCACTTGTGAGGTACTTCTAACTTTTTGTTTTTTAATCACAGATGCTCATAGGTTCTTCCCCTAAGTGTGTTACCATAAATTGGGGATCCTGTGGGAATGCGGACTCCTGGGTTCCTGTCCGTGGGACTGTGGACCCAGAATCTCTATTTACAGAGTGTGCCCGGATGACTGAGCACCAGATGCCCTCTTGGGACCCCTGGCCCAGCTCCTGGCTGCCCCTGACAGTGCTTTCTAGGACGGGTCTGAAGAGGCCCTTGTGCCTTAGGAAATTGATTTGAGATGGGTTGAGGAGACCAAGTTCTGATCCTGGCTTTCTTTGTGTCTGCATTTTTGGTGTGATACCTATAGGGAACAGATCCTCCGAGTGAAGGCTGAAGAAGATAAAATTCCGTTGCTCGTCGTGGGAAACAAATCCGACTTGGAGGAGCGGAGGCAGGTGCCCATCGAGGAGGCTAGGAGCAAAGCGGAACAGTGGGGCGTGCAGTACGTGGAGACATCAGCCAAGACGCGGGCCAATGTGGACAAGGTAGCCACACTCTCGGGGCGTGTCTTGGACAGACTTTGGGATGTAGCGGAACAGAGCTTTGTTACTAGTTTGGTTTTGAGGGAACCATAAGTGGGGTGTAGGGGAGGACTCTGGCTCCTTCTGAAGTCTTAGCTATTATGAGCAAGGCCTAGGGATAGGTCTGATGCTGTGTCTGAAGCATCCCATGGATCCCTTCCCTTTGCCATGAGGGGTGGTTGGTGGGGCCTCATTTTTAGCACAGTGCTTGGCACGTGTAGCAGGACGAGCCAGCTGGAAGGGGCTGAGCTTGTCTGTGAGCTCCCCTTCACAGCTTGTCTGCTCCCTGGGCAGGGCAGGCTGGGTCAGGCTGCTGCTTACCTGGCTTTAAAAACAGCAGGCCATTTCTAGATTTGCAGAAGTTGAAAGATGTATTATTGCAGGGCGTGGTGTCGCATACCTGTAATCCCAGTACTTGGGAGGCTGAGGCAGGAGGATTGATGTGAGTTCGAGACCAGCCTGGGCTACAAAAGTGAGCTCAAGGCCAGCCTGAACTGCACAGTGAGACCCTGTCTCAAAAGACAAAAAAAAAAAAAAAAAGAAGGAAAGATGTATTCTTTCTTTTTTTGTGGGGACTGGGGTTTGAATTCATGACCTTGCACTTGCTAGGCAGGCACTTGTGCCACGGAGCTATCTCCACATCCTAAACAGCTCACTTTTTTCTTTTTTTGCAGAACTGGGGATCAAATTCAGGCCCTCGTGCTTGCCAGGCAAGCGCTTATTCTACTGAGCTATCTCCCCAGCTCCGTACTGTGCATTGCCAGAGTTCTGTCTTTACTGCTCCACCTCCCATTAGCACACGCTTTCAGGAATGGGCTCTGGGATCTCTTCCCTCTCTTGTCCCATCCTGAGACTGCTTCAGATGTCCGAAGCCAACACAAGTGACCATGGCCGCTGTTGTTAGCCTGTTCTTACTCTCCCTCTTTTAAGTTAAAGTTCAAGGGGCTGAGGAGATAGCTTAGTAGAAGAAGGGCCTGAGTTCAATCCCTGTTTCTGAAAAAAAAAAAAAAAAAAAAGATAAATAAGTAAAAGCTCAAGGTGGTTTCCACAAAGCTAAAATAAGCAACTTAAAGGTGAGGCTTCTCTCCTCCTTCGCCTTGTGTGTTGGCTCTGACTGTGCCAGCCACACACCCATAAAGTCTGGGCATGGAGCGCATAGCAGCCAAGCGGGGGCTGTGTGTCCTCTGTGCTCTGTGGTGGCAGCAGCACCCCAACTCCCCTGATCCTTCTTTTGTTTCTGTTTTGAGAAGAAATAATTCCTGTTTGCTTTGGCGAGACATTTTTAAATCCGGTTTCTCTGTAGTCGAAAGTGATGCTAGAGGGATGGGGGGGGTTTGGAGGTTGGCTGGGCGCACCTCCCTTCCAGAGCGCACGTCTGTTTTGGCCTCAGGTCAAGCCTGCTGCCTTGTCAGCTGCCTTTTGTCGGTGCTGTCTCGACTCTTGTGTGAATTCTTGTGCTGTTCAAAATCTCGGGGGCTGGGGAGATAGCTCCATGGCAGAAGTGCCTGCCTGGCAAGTGCAAAGTCATGAGTTCAAACCCCGGTACCGCAAAAAAAAAAAAAAAAAAAAGCGAAATCTCTTTATAGGACAAGGGAGGTAGGTCAGTGGCTTAAGCGCCTGCCTGGCAAATGCAAGGTCCTGAGTTTGATTCCCAGTGGTCCCCCCCTCCCAAATTTCTTTCTGTCAAATTATTTCCTAACTGTGGGAAACACACAGGAAATCCAGATATATTACATTTTTTAAATATCAGAGAGACTTTCTCAGCATGGGAATGCTGCTGTATATTTGTGATGGACAGGACGACAGGGGGAGGGATTGTCACACTGCTGTCACCTGCTTTGGTGGACCAGCCTGACCTGCCCAGCAGGAACCAGCAGAAACTTATGACTAGCAGCATTGTACTCCCTGGTAAACAGTTTACAAAAAAAGAAGATTGCTGATAAGATCAGCTGATGAACAACTTTGTCGTTCTAAGTTGGATGCACCCAGTTTCTGTCCTGCTTACATTTTACGGTGGAAAGAAAAATTTATAGCATTTAGAGCTGCCCCTGTTGCTGCTATGGCCGTGTCCTTTCATGAGCAGCTGACATAGGGGTCCATAGGTCACCTGAGCCAGCTTAAGGATTCATTTTCTGTGCCTGGGGCTCCTGGTTAATGCAGGTGGAGTCTCGCACTCAAAGAAATGATCTTGCCGTCCACCAAGAAGAAAGTCTGAAAATAAAAGATAGGAGCTGGTGTTATCATGCAGCTGTTGCTCCCTGCCATACTTTCTGTCTCCTTCATTCTCTGTAAGAAATCTCAGCCTCTTTCTGTAAGAGGCATATTTTGTATGCTTGGCTGTAATCAGGCGTCTAGCATAGCTGCTCATAGCTGAAGGCAAACCCCAAACTATGGTGACAAATGATAATAAATAACGCTGTGACATCTGGAGGCCAGGTCTCATCAGTTCCCGATAAAACTCCGGTCAGCTAATGTGGTGAGGACCAAAAGCCAGGCTCTGGGTGTATGGGGAGGTGGGGGTGGGCTAGGGGGATGGGGGTGGGGGTGTGTTTGTCCCTGGTCCCATAGTGCAGGGGCTGTTGTGGAGTCTCCCCAGGAAAGTGTCAGGCAGGATGCTGTTTGAGCCTCTGCAGGAGCCCCTCCTCCCAGGATTAAATGAGATGTAATTGTACTAGAATCATCCTTTTTCTTTTCTGGTGGTTAGAGGTACTAGAAAGTCTGATTCCCACTGCCACTCTCAGTATTTGCAAGTGTCATGGTTTTAGATCTATTCTTGGCAAAAAGTTTTTACTCTTCATTATACTTAAAAGATCTTGTCATTTGTAGAACAACTGTAGAATGGGAATAACAGTGACTTGGTTTGTGGCCGTCATCAAATAGTGTAAGCAGAAGCTTACATCGTTGGTTTGGGATGTTTTGGGGCTGGGGATGCCGCTCAGGACTGGAGCCCTCACTTAGCTGGGTGAGGCTCTGGGTTCCATCCCAAAAACGCTTTTGAGGTTATTCATCGTTACTGCTCTAGACCCTTTATTGTGAGTGGTTCACAAAAGTGAGCCAGTGTCCTCTGCTGTGACATTCGCCTGTCCCCCCTGCTCAGTTGTTTCACTAAATCACTAAGTGGGTTTTTCCTGTTCTTTCCAACCTTCCTCCCTGCTTGCAGGTGTTCTTTGACTTAATGAGAGAAATCAGAGCAAAGAAGATGTCAGAAAACAAAGACAAGAATGGCAAGAAAAGCAGCAAGAATAAGAAAAGCTTTAAAGAAAGATGCTGCTTGCTGTGAAGGAAAGCGGAGCTGGCAGCTGGAGTCCCTGCTCTGAGGAGGAGGAGGAGGAGGAGGAGAAGGAGGAGGAGGAGGAGGAGGACGTGGGGCTGAGCCAGCCCGCAGAAGGCTGTGGTTGGCTGCTCTTGTCCTTCCTGCTCTCCCTGACCTGTTCATCTGCACTTCTGTAAATGGGAAATACTTGTGAACCCGTGGCTGGCGGGAGAATTTCGCCCTTGTCCACGCAGAGAGCTGGCTGCTCTTTGGGAGCTTCAAGCCTCTGCTCTGCCTCCCTCCCTCCCTCTTTCCTTCCCTCCAGATAGTTTAGGTAGATAGACTGTAGGTAGGAGACAGTCAAGTCTAGATTTTTTTTAAAAAATTATTGTAATTATGTCACATTTTCCCCTAGTTTTATAACTTTGCTATCTTTTCTTCTGAAATAAAATTGTCTTTTTAATAGGTTTTAGAAGAGGAGGCTACAGTGACTCTCTAACCCTTATCAATTTAATGGCAGTACTCAGAAAAATGCGTCAAGCTCCAGTGACACCTGTCATGTCCTAAAACTTTTTAGATAAGTTTCTTGGTGGTACCCTGTGAACCTGAACCATAGCTAGAAAAATGAACTTGAATTAGGCCAGCTAGATCAACACCAGGATCTTACATCTTCCTCATTTTACATGAAACATGAAAGTTGCAAGTCATTCTCCTCATGCTTAGACCTTGGCCAGCTGCGGTCTGCACTGGCTCTTTGGCTCCTCAGCACTGCACCCTGATTGCTGTGTAAGAGATTATTTTGGGGTGAAGCTTAAGCGGTGTGTACTATACAGATGCACGCTGTTGCACCCAGAGCCTTCTGAGGCCCTGTGGTGAGGACTGTCCTGCCTGCTGGCCATGCTGTGCAGCCCCTTCTCCTCCTCCATAGCCATAGCCCTGCCCTCGTCCGTTTTATTCAGTATCAGAAGAATCTTCTGAAAAATGTGATGACTTAAAACTGTATCCGAAAATCAAGAGGCCAGAGCCCGTGCCCAACCTGCTACCTCTCATAGAATTGCTCAGTAGTTTTAAATTTACAGTGAGAAGTGGGGAAAGACAAGCCATTGCCCCAGGACCTCTGCGAATTGGCTGCTGTTTCTTTTCAGAGACAGGTGGTTGGGTAGAGAAAGATCTATAACCGGGAGAGGATGCACATTCTTCTTACTGTATCAGTATTCTAAACGCAGTAATCAGAAGCATTCCCATTGAGAAAGGGTTTCCCCCCACTGTTCAGAAGTGACCGCTTCTTGCATAGGTGCCAAAAGTGAGTGAGGGTGGGGGGAGCAGGAGCCTGTGGAATTGAGGGCTATTGGGGAGGCTGTGGAACTGATGGTGTGACTCCTGGAAACCAGCTGGCATCGCCTCCCAGAGAATCATGTTTTTGAATAAAAAAAACCAAAACACACTCTTTTTAAGAATCTCAGCCTTTTTCTTTTATTCCCTTATATACACAAATTATAAGTGATAAAAGACTGACATTCATTCATTATTGTACATATCAGATAGCAAAAATAAACAATTTATATAATCCTTCTAATTAGGAAATGAAGTTACAAATATAAGCAGGGTGTGGTAGTACACACCTTTAGTCCTGACTACTGGGGAGGCTGAATAGGAAGGATTGCCAGTTCAAGGCCAGCCTGAGCAACCTAGCCAGTTTCAAAATAAAAGACCTGGAAATATAGCTCAATGCTGGAGTAGTTACCTAATATACATAAGGCCTTAGGCTCAGCCCCAATATCCCTCCCCATTCTAAGTTATTTTAATTTGCGAGAGATTGTTGTTCTTTTTAACATTTTAAAAGTTGGGGCAGGTGTGGAGGCACACACCTATAATTCTGGTACTTGGGAAGCTGAGGCAGGAGGATTGCTACATAGTGAGTTCAGGACCAGCCTGAACTACATAGCAAGGTCCTGACTTACAAAACCAATAATAATAATAAATTAAGTTGAAGGTAATTGCATTTTTGAGTTTCTAAGATGGACTTTTTGTTTTCATTCTAACTTGCCACCTCTTTTATGTCAGCTCTGGTCAGGATTGGGTAGAGTTAGATTATGTGCAAATAAATGGTATGAATTAAAAGGAAATGTTATGGCTTATTTCATGCTACAGAAATTATACTTGGTGTATGTTAGTATATTCCTAAAATATGTAGCTGGATAGCAAGTGATGGTTCTTTCTAGCAAACTTATACATACATGATTCCTTGCCAAGAAAAAGAAGTAATGCTGTTTATAAATTTGAAACAGACTTGCTAGGTGATTCGATATGCTATAGCTTAGAATTATTTGTTTTAGGGAATTTTATTTTAGGGGCTGGCGAGATGCCTCAGTGGTCTAAAGCACCTGCTTAGGCTACCGCAGGGACTGTGATTCAATCCCTGGCACCACATACTGCGCCAGCCCCACCCCCAGGGCAGGCTTAGATGGCTGAGAGAGAGAGAGAGACAGAATTTTATTTTAGAAATAGCGCACTGGATGCAAGATCGGTCCTTGGTCCAGAGATGTAGTGGTCAACAGCTGAGAAAGGCCTCCATTCTGGAGCCTGGAGTGAGGAAAGAACCAAATGAAAATCTCACTGTGAGGGCTTTGAAAAAGAGACTCGGTTAAAAAAAAAAAAAAAAAAGACTGGATGATGTAGTGGGGACCATTTCTAGGGGCACAGCTGACTCAGTGGACAGTCTCAGGCTTTGCCGATCCAGCAACCAAATGACTGGAGGAATGGAACGCTAGCTTTCCCAAGTGTCCTGAGGAGTTTGGGAAACATTTAAGACCAGGATGTGGCCGGATTGTCATGAGGGAGGAGCAGAAATCTAGAGGAATAAAACACCTTATAGACAATGTCCTACACATGCCTGATGCATCAAATCTAAAGACACCATTGGCTGAAGTCACATACCACTCCCATCCTGCTACTCTGAATCCAGCCTGACTTTACAGACATAAAAATTGTGTGTATATGTACAAGGTATGGATTCGATGAATTATGGAATATAAATTTAAATGAAATGACAGTAAGCTATAAAATCAAAAATAAGCTATAAAATTCATCTCATCCTAGAAATCACATTTTAGTAAAACGCTACAGGAGATTCATAGTGTATGAGTATTCAGTGAATGTACTAATATGTAAATATTAGTAAACTTGGCTGATATTTTTATTTTTAAATGTAGTCAAAATTATTTAATTGCATGTGCTCTAAAATTCTGATGGTTGGGCCGGCGAGATGGCTCAGCAGTGTAAAGCGCCTGCCTAGGAAAGCTTAGGCAACCACAGGGACCGCAGCTCAATCCCCGGCACCACATGTTGCACCAGCCCCACCCTCAGGGCAGGCTGAGCTGACCATAACACACACACACAAAAAAAATTCTGATGGTCTAGAAGTGCTTGTAGGCTCAGTAATGAATGAGACCTGTTTACAAGATTGAGAACATCAAATCATTGTGGATTGGCATCCAACTTTTAGAATGAACCTACAGAGAAAACAAATATCTGAATTGTTGTCCTGGATGAAACACAAGTGTAGTTCCCCTTGGTATCACAAAATCAAAAGTTAACAGACAAGACAAAAACTGTCTCAGAATGTAGTTCAGTGGCAGAGACTTGCCTAGCATACCTGATGCTTTGGGTTCAAATTCCAGCACAGCAGAAGTGCTTGTAACAAGGATTTAGTCTTGCTCCTCCCTGATGTGTCCCTGTTCTTAGAAAATTCCACTAAATTGTTTCGATTCCCAGATTGTTCTTTGGGAACCCTTGCATTTCTTTTTTTTTAAATTTTTTTAATTAATTAATTATTTATTTGTTTGCTTGTTGTGTTTGTTTGTTTCTTTATTTATTTTGTGGCTGGCTCAGCCTGCCCTGATGGTGGGGCTGGTGCAGCATGTGGTGCTGGGGATCGAACCACAGTCCCTGCAGTTGCCTGAGCTTTCCTAAGCAGGCGCTTTAGACCACTGAACCATCTCACCAGCCCAACCCTTGCATTTCTGCACAAAGTTCTGAGGTGTTAAGTTTTGATTTGCAACTTCTGACTCCTTCCAACTTGATGAACTGGATGACTTGCTCCCTCAACCCTGTACTCTGCATCCATGTGGTTGACGCTGCTTTAACTCCATTTGTGTGACTGCTATGTCATTTGCAACTCTTTAAGCTTCTACTTACCATTTGATTAACTCCCACAGGACATCTTGGTTCTCTGCTCCTGACTTCATCTCTTTTCTTCCAGCTCTAGACAGTTCTTGTCTTCCCTGATAACTTTTGCTTTCATGATACCAAAGGAGGATAACTTGTTTATTCCATCCAGGATGACAGTTTAGACCTCTGTTCTTTCTCTAGGTTCATTCTAAAAGTTGGATGCCAAACCACAATGACGTGATGTTCTCAGTCTTGTAAATAGGACTCATTGCTGAGCCAAACACTGAATGGCACTTGGATTTCCTTCAACAGTTCAGGGACTACCGCTCGAGGATGGTGGTCCTAGTGTCCCGTCAAGTGGACCTTTCCACTTGATTGCGAGGATCATGCCACATTTTGGCTTGCTTCATTGTGTGCCTTGCCTTCCTGTGTTGCCTGAAGTCTGGCTGCTTTTCTCTTGTTGAAAAAATATGTTTTTCTCTTTGATGCCAATTTGCTTTCTTTCCATTGCTTGGATTTTGCCTCCATTGTGAAGCTATTCTGCTTAGAGCTCAGTGGTTGCCTGACCTAATTGGGACTGATTCCATACCAGGTCCTGAGACTTGCTTTCATTGCACACATCTGAGTCCATACAGTCCTGGGCCACCTCTCTACCTTTGTTGGACTTAACCCACAAACGTACAGAGAGTACGTTTTTAAGAAGGCAGAACGTCTGAGGGCACCATCAGTTTTGGTCATTAGTTGATAGCTAGTTAGTGTTGGAATAGAATTCTGGTTTCAAAATCATTTTTGCTCAAAACTTGGAAATCTCTGCTGCAGCAACCACCATCATTGATCAAACTGGCGCCTAGTGGTCACCCCTTTGTGTGGGGCTGCACAGTTCCTCTGTGTCAGCCTTTTATCACTGACAAAACGCTTCAGATAACATAAGATGAGAAATTTTTCTTTGACTCATAGTTTTGGAGGTCTCAGTGCATAATAGGTTGACCCTTGATTTTTTTGGCATATGGTGAGGGGACACTTCATGGCAGGAGGAGCATGTGGCAGAAGAAACTGCTCATCTCATGGTAGCCAAAGAGAAAAGGGAAGGGGCTGGGGTACAGCAGTCCCTTCAAGGGCATACGTGACCTAACTTTGTCCCACAAGGCCCTGCCTCCCACAGGCTGCACCCCTTCCCATTTGAGCCTAGGCCAGGATCACTGGCCAAATCCTTATCTTCAGTGTTGAAGAACACAGTGGGGAAGCAGTGCGAGTCTTTGGTGACCTGTCCTGCATCTACCGTTGATGCCTGTTGTCTTTTTGGCTCTAGAAATATTTTTGAAATTTGATTAGTTCTTCTATTTTCTGCTCTTTTCAAAATTATTACCTTTCATTTCCTGGCCCATGCCGCACCCTGTCACCCTTGGGGCTGGCAGGATGGCTCAGCGGTCTAAAGCGCCTACTTAGGAAAGTTTAGGTGGCTGCAGGGACCACTGTTGGATCCCTGGCACCACATGCTGTGCCAGCCCCGCCCCCAAGCCAGGCTGAGCCAGCCAAGAAAAAAAAAAAAAATACAAGAAAAAAATAAAATAAAATTATTACCTGATTTTGGACCTCTTAGAGCCATCTCTGCTTTAACTTTTCTTACATTTCCCATCTTTATTTTCTTCCAAATTCATCCTCTCTCTTACTCTCCCCCCGCTTTTTATTTTTTATTGTTATTGCTTGTGATTTGCCAAGCATTACTGTAGTTTCTCAAGGTACAGCCCTGGGCAAAACAGACAAAATTGTTTGCCTTCCTGGAGCTTAAATGAGTAGCATCAACTTTCTCTTCTAATTCATTACTCTGTGTGATGGGAACCAGAGCCTCTGCCTTAATTGTTCTTTTTCCCATAGCATCTGTTCTTGTCCTTATTACGTATTCATTATCTTGACTTCTAGGGATGTCTTTGGGAAGCTATATTTCAGAATGGCCATTCTTCAGTTTGGATTGTTTTGCTCTTTATTTTTTGCCATTCTTTTTTTTTTTTTTCTTTTGTATTTTAGGGAAGGGTCTGCTTGGGTGTTCAGGGTTTCACTACTAGATTGGACACGCAGTGATCCTCCTGTTTACAGCCTCCCAAGAGCTGGGATTACAGGCGCTCTTTATTTTTTAAGCTGCATGTTTTCCTCAGACATCTAATGATCCCTACCTGTAGGAGGGGCTAGAAAGCTGGCAGGAGCTCCTGTACCTGACCTGGGCTCGTGAGACAGCAGGCTGGACTTTGAGCTGCGTGGGTGAGACAGTCATGACGCTGGGGACCCCTGGCTCATTGGACCCTGGGGACCAACTGCCAGCTGTTCTGCAGATCCTCTATATGGAGAGAAGAGCCCTGGTGAAGGAGGGACATGTGCTCCGCCTGTGAAAGGCCAAGGAGGTTGATCCCTAGCACCAATCAATGAATTAAAAAATTAAACACATAGCATGCATATTGTGAATATAGACTTTCCAACTTTTCATGAGTTGCAGCACAGGTCCAAGCTGGTTTGAGAGATTTCTGGAAAGGACATTGTACAAGTTTTAAAACTGGTTTGAGTCCTTGGCCTTATGGCTGATCTTCCCTACTTGAGTAGATGGAAATGTAGAAAGATACTTCCTCCCACCTCGCCCTCCCAGTGTTTGTCTAATTTAAATGCTAGAGCACGTTCTATCATGCTGCAGCTAGCTATTAATTCCTACTGCCACCAAGCTAGATATTCCTGGTCATACCCACAGTGCTGCGGAGGTGGTGCCAGTTATTCCTTGCCCCTCATTAAGTCAGAACAAGTCCTGTCTGAGAAGGCCAGGGTGCAAGGGAAGATCTAGTCTCCTCCTCAGGCTGGTGAAGATCGCACAGCCCAGCGAGTAGAAATGCAGCCTGGAGTCCCCGAGGAGTGATGCTTCTGCCATGTGTCCCCTGTGACAAGGTCGGGTTTGACGTGACATTGAGAAAGAACCAGGGATCTGAATGATCTCCAGTTTTCTCGAGGAAGTTAACTTCTATCAACTTATTTTAAAGCAAGCTTAAAAGATTATTTCTAATAGTTACTATATCTCAGTAGGGCAAACAGGTTGGCTTCTGAAGAAGTCACCAAACAGTTATACATTTCTAGTAGTGAATAGCTGGAAATGGTTTTCTAAAATCTGATATAGCATGTGTAAAGTATGTAAGTACAGGCTATGAATTCTATTCATGCTTCACATGTTGGTTTGAATGAGAACGCTAAAACAAAACATCTTGGCCCTTGAAGGTTTTCCTTTCTGCCCAGGCTGCAGGCCAAGGGTTTCGTAGCTGGTATAGGGGGCAGGGGGCAGGAGGCAGGGGCCGGGGGCCAGAGGGCCCCATGCATTGGACAGGGGCGTACTAGGGCCTGGATCCTGGTTGTGCAGACTCAAGCACAGTGCGTTGCCTGCTTGTGGCCCATTGTCTTCCTGCCCCTGGGCATGATGATGGTGTGAGCTTAGGCTGACACTTTCCCAAATGCTGTTGGCCACCTGAACTCTTATGTTATGCAAATCATGTTCTTTATTAGGAAAACTGATTTGGCTATATGTAAGGATTTTTGTCTCTACAGAGATGCTTGAATTATATAGATATATGGGAATACCATCCCTTGCTTTTCTTTTCTAGGTTTATGGTTAAACAATTACTTGTCTTGGGGCAGAGAGAGAGTGGTCCTGTGGTCTAGTGCTCTGAGACAGTCCCACTGCAGCCTGTTGCCGTTTCTGCCAGGCTGTTGGGGACAAATCCCCAGTGACTTCCCTCCATCAGCTGAGAGGCCTTTTCCATTCTCTGGCATTGGCACATGTTTCCCTGGCTTAGCATTTTCCCACCTCATTTCTCCTCTCAGATTCCTTGGGGACCCGTTCCTTTACTGGCTTCATTTCTACCCACCTCCCCTTTAAACTGAAATAAAGTATGACACACATAACGAGACACCTTGTGCAGCTCACGTCTGACCCTCCCCTCCCCTGTGGGTACCCGGCAGCTGTAGGGTGCTGCTGTGGGTGTGGTCTTCCTCCCTGCTAGTCCCCACATAGTGTCTACTCCCAGCTCCCAGTGTGCCAAGCACCTTCCTGATGCTGCTCCTGCTTAGCTCCTCGGCACCCTGCTGCTTCTCTGCTCTCCATCAACCTCTATGTCCTGTGGATGGCCCTGGGACCTAAGAGCACGACTAAGAATGTTCAGCTCTGTCCCAGGGTCTTGTATTCTTGTAGAATCTCAAGTGTTTGCAAAGCTGAATTAAGTAGCTTAAATGTAGTCATACAGCTTTGACAAAGGACTTAAAGTTTCTTAGTAGGACATGGTGGCATATACATATAATCCCAGCATTGCAGGAGACTGAAATAGGATTACAAATTCAAGCCTAACCTAGGGAACTTAGTGACTTAGTGAGACCCTGTCTCAATACAAATTAATAAAAGGACTAAAAGTGTAGCTTAGTGTGAAAGCTTTGGGCTTGGCTTCTAGTATCAGGTAAAAACATATTCTTTCTCTTTCTCTCTGTGTCCCTCCCTCCCTCTCTCTGTGTCTCTGTCTCTGTTTCTGTCTCTCTTCATCTGTCTCTGATTGTCTGTCTGTCTCCCCCAGCTTCCCAGTGCTGGGGAATGCAGCCCGGGCCTTTGAATCCACTAGACAAGAGCTCTACCACTGAGCTATGTCCCCAGCCTTAAAGCTTCTTTTAAGGTGTGGTAACCAGAGCCAGGGCAAAATGAGAGCTGGTGTAGTTATTGTAGAAGTTTGGTAGGGTTCTGTGTCTCCAAAGCTGGAGTTGATGGTGTGCTTCCTCAGGGGAAGCCTCCCATGGTGTTGACAATAAGTATTGGCTGTGGCCTCCATGAGGCCTACTCCTGGCATCTGTGTTGTAGGGCTGGCCATGAAACTGTTTTCTGCCCTGTGTTTCCTCATAATGTGCGCTGGCCCTGCTTCCTTCCCTCCAGTAGCCTCCAGGCGGAGAGGTTGTCACCATATACTTCTAACTCTCCTCTTTCCTGACCTCACATACTAGGGCACCCAGTCCTCAGGGACTGTGACTCCCACTCAAGACTCCCTGTCCCATTGCGCCATGTGCACCACTGTTTGGCAGGTGGCTTAGGTGCCACCTGGGGGCACCATGCTGCTGCCTGTATGATTCTGCCAGCATTCAAAACAAGTGACACTGGTAAGCGCAAGGCCCTGGGTTTAATTCCTGGTGCAAAAAAGAGTGATAGTGCTGCTTCGAACACGTACTCTAGTTAAAATCATGGCATAGCTTTAGGCAAGGAAATTCAGCTTTAGGTAATGTTTTGCACATACACACACACACACACACACATATACACATACACACACACACACACACACACACACTAGCACACCTCTTCAAATGTCACTTCTACAGGGATTCTGGAACAGCCTCCAGAGCCCCAGGAACCTCTCCTCTGGCTGGCTGCTGTCCCCTCAACCTTTGCCCTCACTCTTCAACATCCTGTCTCTGCAGGAGCAGTGCCCATGTGTGGAGCAGGGCATTGGCTTGGGCTCTAAATTCTGGCTCTGCCCAATGGGAGGTTTGTGATCTGACACATCCTTAAGTCATCCAAAGCGACATGAGCAAGGTCGCCACTGGGCAGGCTCCTTTCCTGTCTCTCACCACTGTCATTCTCCTGTGAGTGTCTGGAGTCCCTCCCTGTCTCCTCCAGTGTCTGGCAGGGTTCTTCCCCAGTGTTTCAGGGTCTCCACCTTCCACAGACCTCTCACCAAGGGCAGAAACTGTGGGCCGCAGCCTAAATCATGGCCACAGTGAAGGCTAACTCTCTCGGGAGTTGTTCGGGTGCTTCCGCTCGGATGCTGCCTCCCTAGCATCCCGGGGCACCTCTTCAGCCCCTCCTTGGCACCTGCCTTCACTCTCTGCTCTGGTTCCCCTGTATTTTCCTCCTGGTGATGTCAGGCTGTCCTGTATATCTCTGGCATCTTATTGAGCTCCTTCAATAGTGCAGCCAGTTGGGCTTTGACCTTTGGAAGGTGACTCTGAGGCCACAGCTTCTTTCACAGGAAAATGACAAAAACAGTGACAAGGAGAATCGCAAGCTCTATATCCTGGCTATCTTGGATACACATTGCCCAGCGCTCTTCCTGTTTTATGGGCTGGACAATATGTTTCAGAGATAAGAGATGACTTCCCTGTAAATGGCAGCTTGGAAGTGAGATTTCTTTCTGAGCACTTTGCTGAAGCACAAGTGAAAGACATAAAAGTACCCAAGAGTACACCATGAGAATAAACCAGCCGTGTTACGCACACGAGGCATGCAGGAAAGGGTCGTCAAGTGTGTGGAATTCACCTGTCACATAAACCGGAAACTCACCAGAGTTGAGTTGCTTTGCTTTGCCACATTGCTTTCTGGACAAATAACTGATTCTGGAGGGATGGATCCCCAGGCTGGGGTCCCTCTCCAACCCCATGATGGTGGCTGAAAGCTCAGAGCGCGCACCTTAAGGCTTTAGGCATGGTGGGTACAGGATTTAAGCTTGGGCTGAGCCTGTGGTAGACGATTTTGGCCCAGTGGCATTAAGTAGTTTAGTTACTTGAAAGTGCGTGCCCAAGATTGGGCAAAAAGCACATTTCAGCCTGTTTTTTGGGCTCTGGACTTAAAAAATGACCAACTTAGAAAGCACCCACAGGAGCTGGGCTTATGCTTGAATGTTATTATGAAGGAGGAGCTTATGAGCTTTGGTTCTGGCTGAATCAAGGAAAAGATAATTATAGTAAAATTTCTATTTAACAAAAGGATCAGACCTTCTTTCTGCTCTACCTGTTCATCAGAAAAACAAGTGCTGTCCTTTTTTCTCCAAGACAAACACAATGATCAACCCAGAATGTGAGTATATTGTCCTTGACCAACTCTGAATGCACTGTCACAAACAGAACACGGTGGTAGAAGAAGCTAGAGTCTTTTTTGAGAGGCTGCTCATTGATACATACAAATCCTCTGGATGGCTTTTGTAGAATAAGTGCCTTTGAGTTGTTTTGTTTTGTGAGACAAAGTTTCACTATACAGTTTAGGCTGGCCTTGAACTCCCTTTGCAGATCAGGGAGCTGGCCTTGAACTTGCAAAAACCCTCCTGCCTCAGCCTCTCAAGTGCTGGGATTATAGGTGTGCACCACAATGCTTAGCCAAGAGTCCTGGTTGTAGCAGACTTTTTATTTTTTCCCAAAAAAATCTTTTGCTCAAAATAATAGTGATTTTTGCTGACTTGCAGTGGGAGTAAGGGTTAAAAGATAAGTCATTTAAAAATATGTCTTTTGGGCCAGCAAGATGGTTCAGCAGTGTAAAGTGCCTGCTTAGGAAAGCTTAGGGAACTGCAGGGACCGCGATTCAATCCCTGGCACCACATGCTGTGCCAGCCCCACCCCAGGGCAGGCTGAACCAGCCATAATACAAAATAAATAAATAAATAAAAATAGGTCTTTTGGGAAACAAACATTAGCATGTACCTGTTGTCTGCATTTAACTTATTTAGAATGTTCATGAGCGGCTTAAAACATTTTTAAAACAGAAATTGTCATAGACTTTAAGACAGTCATACAGTATATTCAATTCACTGTTGTAGCAAGTGGCTGTTGTCAGTGACAAAGGGATCCCTCTCACTCTTGCTCTGTAGGTCCAGGTCAACCACTTGATTGTTTGCTAGAATTCTCATGGGACAATAAGCTGGAGGCCTGCACGTGTGGCTTCCTTCTGTGCGTGCACACTCAGCTTTTCCTGGACCACTAGAGGTCATGCTTCTGCCTCAGTCTGTGTGCTCTGCATGTGCCTCAGGAGGCTGGTTTATGTCCAGAGACTTCTCCGTGTCTGCCACTGTTGGTCCAGGCCAGCAACAATGAGCCAGGGGCCAGACGGGGCAGCTGGAGATGCCTGTCGGATGCTCCGTCTCCACAGGCAGCCAACTCTTGAGAGAAGTGTGGGTTGTACAACAAATATCAATCAGTGAGTCTTGCGGGAACTCCTGTGCTGGGTGGGTGCCGTGGTGCACATAGTAGGACTTCACAAACCAATTGTCATAGGTGAGCCGACTGTGCAGGAGCTGCTGGTATCATTTCAGGGGCAGAGAGAGCACTGTCTGGCCAGGGCCCTGTTCTGTCCAGCAGCACAGCCCCCACACTGGACAGCCTCTGGGTTGCTGAGGAGAAAGATGTGGGCACCGATAAAAGTGATGTCGTGCCACAATCTTCTGTGGAGCGAGGGAATGTCATAGGACAGTGTGCCACGCTGCTGGGGCACATCTGTGTTAGGCAGACTAGTGGAGGATGGCATAGTCCTGTGTGGAAAAGGAAATTTTAGAGGAACATTTTGGAGGAGGCTGCAAATGGAGGGAGGGAGGCAAAGAAAGGGAGAAGTTTGTTCAAGTTAGAGAGAGAACTCGGAAAAAATCAGTGGAAACACCAAAGCGGGCAACTGTGCTCAGGAAGCTGCCCATGATCATGGTGCCACTGGTTGGGTGGGCCGTGGAGGCTGAAGGGTGGTGAACCCTGGGAGTCGTGAGGGGGGTGATGGGGTAACTCGTGCAGTGCCACTGGGAACTTTGAGGGAGCAGCTGGCCAGATGGCTCACGGTGGCCAGAACCGGGGCTTGAGTAATGCACAGGGCAAACATGCCAATGACCTGCTGGCCAGGACCCCCTCCATTCCTCCTGCCTCACTCCTGTCTCGGAGTGGGAAGACTAGGCTTTGACTAGAGCCGCTTCAAGACCTCAGGGCAAAGCTCTGTACCCTTTGCCACGTTGCCTGGTCTCTCTGTGCAGCATTTTCTCATAATTTCTCCATAATGGGGGTTCTAATACTTTTCTTTCTGGGGCCTTTGGAAATACTTAAGGGTCAAGTCTTGGTTTGTTGCTGAGACAAACTGCCAAATACCCAAAGTTAAAGGAGGAAAGGTTTATTTAGCTCAGTTTGCAGAGTTTTCAGTCCATAATAAGCCAGCACATGGCAGGGGGCATCACAGAGGAAACAGTTCATGGCAGGCAAAAGGTGGTAAAGCAAGCGAGGGACAGCCACAGCCCTTTCCATTGTTTATATCTCACCCAGGCTCCTTAGGGCAGGCGGCACTCACACCCTTAAGCCCAGTGCCCTTGATCCTAGCACTGCACCATAAATCAGTCCCAGCGTCACACGCTCTCTACCCAGCCTTACAAAAGCCCCACCCAGGACTGCCCGAGGCTTCCGTGGGGACAGCTACACCTAAGCCCTAAGTGTACAAATATGCTCACCTCCCAGATCAGAATTTTGCAAAGAGGGCAGGGTTGCAGGAGGGCGCTCTGGTAGACTCCTCCAGCTGGATGCTTGAAATATTTCAAAGCAAAGGTTGACCCAGGCAGTGGCCTTGGAGACAGGGAGAGGAATTTGGAGTTGAAAACTCTCTAAGAGTTAAATAAACCTGGTGGCACACGGAGGTCTCAGTGGTTGGGCTCATGGTGAGATCTGATTGCCACCCTGCAGCGTGGGGAGCAGGTCTTCATGAGGCCACACGGGTGTGGAGGGGGTTAATGCCTTCCTCTCGCAGCACATTCTTGTGCTCACAGGCCTGGATTAGGTACTGCAGGTCTGGTTATGGGCAGATCAGCCTGCCCATCACATCTCATCTCTTCTACTTACATCTGCTCTTCTGCCCTCTGTGAGGAATTGGAGCCGCTGGCGCCACACTCTTGGACATCCTTGCTTCCACAGCCATGAGCCAAAGTAAACCTTTACTTTTTTTTATAAATTTCTTAGTCTCAAGAATTGTATCATAGCAACAGATCACAGACTAAGAGAGGGAGGGAGAAAAGGACAAATCCACTGTGACTTCCAGGCTCCTGCTGAGGGTGGCGGAGAACTGGATGGTCTCTGCTGAGATGGAGATCAGAAGGCAAGCAGTTTTGAGGGGAGTAGGGATGGAAGTTGGGGAGATCTGCATATGAAGAGCCACTCCTGTGGCCCTGGAATATTGGCAAGGGTGCCTTGGGACTCTGGCTGCGCTCTTCCTGGCCAGCAGCTCCTGTCTAGAGCTTGAGACATCTCTTGTGTTTGCTGCATCTGCTGCTACCACTGATGATTCTGCATCTGTACACATCAGTTCCTTTCTCTGACACTGGGTACCCTGGACCAGCAGTGTCTTCATCCTACTGAGGATCTCACAGTTTCTGTGGGTCAAGAGCTTGGGTACAGCGTTGTGGGTCCTCAGCGTGGCATCTCACAAGCTTCAGACGAGGAGCGCACCATCAGGAGACTAGGGAGAAGAAGACACTTCCATACTTTTGGGACATTACAAGTTATAAATTGAGTCTGGGGACATCTGTACATCCATGCATGTTCTTGGCCTGCCCTTGAGCCAGACTGGAACTTGGAAAATCCCTGTTCTTTTCTGGTCAGAGCTGGAAGCCCCAGGACTAGTGATTGCTATTCACAGGACCTGGTAAGACCTGCTGGGGGCGATAGGCCCCTGAGGGCCCCCACCCCATCTGATTCTTGTCTTTGTAAGAATGCTTTTTCCTTTTGCTAGCCCTCTGTAGTCACCATTACTGCTCCTGGAAATACCCACTGCCCTCTATTCATTGTCCTTGACTCAGATGTAATGCATAATACCAAAGTTCTGGGAGCCTCATGGCCTTTGGTTCCTGAGAATAATTATTCATCCCGGACTCCTGGCTGCACCTCTTGGTCTTTTTCTCCACTGTATGCTGTAGCCTCCAGGCAGGAGATCGGGGACTCACTGACAGCTGGTGCCATGGAAAGGGTCACTAATACATGCTCTCTTGGGCTATTGGCAGAGTTTATGTCCAAATGGCAGTAGCAATGGAAGTTTTAGTATTTGTCAGCTGTTAGGAAGGTCGCCCCTGTTCTTAGGGCCTCCTGGGGTCCCCTACTTTGTGGCCCTCTCCAGAGGCACTTTGCCAGGTGGCAGCTATCTTCTGCAGGGTCAGCAAGTTTTAGTGCAGTGGCGGTCCTAAGAGAGTGACACCTACCAGATTGACCACATTCTAAAGGGTAGAAGCAAGCCAAAGGTCCTACCCTCACTCAAGAGCAGAGGTTACACAGAGCAGATATGGATACCAGAAGAGGAGTCCTAGGGGACAGCTTAGGTCATGTCCTCCTTGTGCGCCAGTTACCTCTTGGGTAAAGCAGATTTCTAGATCAGATTCATACTGCTTTCGGTCAGGGTCAATCCTGGGTCCTGGCTGCTGCAGCTGGAAGTGACCTGCAGCCCTGGAGAGCCCGGCTGGCTCCTTACACCTGGTGCCTCTGGGCACTACTTCTAGTGGGTCGTTGGCACTTCATGCTTAGGCACTTCATGGGTCCTGTGGCCCATGCTGGAGACTCAGGGGAGAATAGGAATGTGTCTCAGCTCTGTGTTACTTTCTGTTGTGGTGTGTAATACTTGAGACAATCAGCTTAAAAAGAGGAGTTTTATTCTGGTTTATAGTTTCTGAGGTTTCAGTTCATGACCGCCTGACCCATGGCTTTGGGCACGGTGCACCTTGGTGAGAGCACATGGTTGGGAGGCTGCCTGTCCTGTGCCCCTGGGTAGTGAATACAGGTAAGAAGGGCCAGGGTCCCAGTATTCCCTTTAAAGCTGCCCCTAGCTTAACAGCCACTGGGCCCACCTCCTAAAGGTTCCACTACCTCCCAATGGTATCATGAGCTGGGGACCAAGTCTCACCACACGGGCCTTTGGGGGACACTCCAGGTATCAGCCACAGCACGCTCATGGGGCAGTGGTCTCACTGTGGCAAGAACTGTAAGCCACACCTGGGTCCAGCTCCTTTAGTTACGCTGGGACTTCAGGTAGCTGTTGATTAAATGGGCCCGTCCGGATGCTCCCGAGCTTCTCTCGTGTGCTACCTGTCTCCTTTGAACTGCTAACAGCACAGGCATGGACCTTTCTATCCTGGTTTTTAACACTTATGTTAAATCACTTATTTAGGAGCTGCTTTCTCTTCTCATCTCCTTGTAAAAATATTCAGATCCTCAGTTTCCTGAAGCTACACACGGTCTTGACATATAATTAACAACGGTTTGGTAAAAATAGTGAACACTACATGTGGGAAGCCTTGCCTCTCCCCTGGCAAGGGAAAGTCACATGGTCTTTTGGCTTCAGCACCCCCTCAGTGACTGGAGGAAGGCAGCGCCTGCTCAGACTCTGATCCGGAGGTGCAAGCAGCAAAGGAGCAAGTGGCCCGCGCACTGGCTCCCAGACACAGGGGGCAGCGGTGAGCTGCGGGCTCCCGTGTGATGGGGCATCCGTGTGTCAGCGCTCAGGCGTGGGATGTTAGTTACTTGCTTGCAGGGCTTGTTTGTGTGAGGCTTTTCAGAAGCCTCTTCCATCGGGTGATGTTCAAGCATAGCATACTGAAGCGTGGCCCTGGCTAGAGCACTGATGTGGCATATGATAAAGTTGGGTGTGTTGGTCCCTGTCACTTAGAATGGAACCTTTCATTTTCTTCACTATGTTTTTTGTCTTCTTAAGGTTTCAACCAAACTCTAGGGCCCAGAGTGCTGCTCTGCAGTAGAGCACCTGCTTGGCACGCTCAAGGCTCTGGGCTTTGTCTCCAGCTTGAAAGGAAAAGAAAAGAGCTCAGTAAACTCTTCATTTGGGTATTTTTATCTAAGTGGCAGGAAGCCCTTGGAACCACAACCTAAATGTTCTGTGCCTTTGGGGTAGGATTTCTCAAAACTTTGTATGAAACATTTTTTGCTCTCAGAAATGCTGCTTAGAAAGAAGAGTTTATGACCAAGCATATTTGTGAAGTACTACACTTTGGAATCTACCTTCCAGAGCTTCAAAGTGTTCATCAGGGTGCAGTATTTTCTGAGCTTACTTGAACAAGAAATATCATTTTTTAAATTAAAAAATTAAAAACAGAGCACTTATTAAGACTCTAGATTAGAAAAATAGTTTAGCAAATGCCATATAGGTACACAGAAATGCTTTCTTTTGATTGCTTATTCAAGCTCTGAAGGAACTCGCTCTGCATAAACCCAGTGCCCTGATTTCTTTAAAGCCAGACTGCTCTAACAAACTTCTCCTCCCTTATGGCCTATGGCTTGCTTGGAACTCAGCAGGAGCTTCGTTCTTTCAGCTCTTGGTGGGTTGGTTGGTCAATGTCTGAGCCAGAGGCCCAAAGCTGGATGCTTTTTGGGGATCACCTAGCCCTTTCTCCTGACTTCCTACACCTGAAGGCCTCAACACTGATTCTGCCATGGCCTGGCAAACCCCTGCCATCTGACAACCCTGATTCCGGGGAGTAGCCTGCCCTCTGCCATGGCTGCCTTGTACACCTGCTTTGCAGGTTCTTACGCCTTTTGCCCTGATTCACATTCTAAAATTACTTAAAAAAGCAACTAGATCTTAGAGAAAATCTGTTAAAGGCATCAAACCCCTAAAGTTTGGAAAAGAACTGGTCTCACATAGTCAGTGCCTTCTATCTGTCTCTTCAGCATATCGATTTGTTTATCTGATCACAGATAGCACAAAAATCCCATGTTTGAAGATCACTTAATCTTTCCCAGAGTTCTTACCATCCATTGATTTGGGGAATTCTCCCAGTAATCCTAAGTGGTGCCCAGGGCCTGTGTCAGCAGCATTTCTTGGTTCATGGGTCCTTAGGCAGTGACCCAACCAAACCAGAGGGGAAGGTCGTCATGGGGTAGATGTCACTGCCCTCCACACTCCCAGAACTGTTCCAGCTAGGACACGGCTAAAGCAATCCCAGGCTAACCAGGGCGTACAGCCCCTAGAGTGCTCCTCTCTTTACCTTCTTCCTCCTCTGTGTCTCAAAGTCAGAGACGGACTCCTCCTTCCTGACTGCATTCAGATAATGCCCCCACTATGAAACTTTCAAATGCTTCTCATAACATAGATCCCCTTATTCATTTTCACGTGGGCAGCATAGTTGCCCAGGAAAATGCCGTTTTGGTGAGTTGCAAGCTGTACCCAGGTTCAAACTACCCCTTTTTTTGCAACCACCTAGCCCCACCTAGCGGCCACAGGTAAAGTTCATTTTCTGGGAGGGGACCTTGCTTGGCCGTTCTCTTCTCCTTAGTAGTGAGGACAGCTCTTGATAACACCTAGGAAACTGATTCCTGAGGAGAGTGCCCGCCTGAATTACTCCCTTGAAAAAGATCCAAATGCAGTTGTTGAGTTTAATGACCTGCATTATTATAGGCTTTGAATTTTGTGTGTGTGCCAAGCCAGAGGGTGAACAATACACAAACTCTTAAGGGAACTAACTACTGCTGCAGAGAACAGGGCAGACAACATAAGCCCCACTGTCTGGGAGGGCTGGTGGTTTCAGTTGCATTTTTATGGCATTAATCAATTTGCATTGCAATTTATAGGAATACTGTTCCCACACTGAGTTTTGTTTACTGAGAAAAGATTTGGAGAATAAAGGGAAGCCCGGATCCCTCACCGCAATCTCCACAGACTTCCTCCACTCAGTGGAAGCAGGTCTACAGCCCAGCCAGACCAAAAGAAAAAGTGGGTTGGCTCCAGGGATGCCCCACAGTCCCCTATTTTCCTCCAGAAAGCCCCAGACCTCGTTTTAAAGAAACATTTCTATTGCGTGTCCCAGCAGCTATGCCGCAGTAGCCGTTCTATGTGGCATTTTGGCTACAGTTAGATGCAATGGCCTCTACGCCAAGGACTTCTCTCTCTTAGCCCAAACAAATCGACTGCAGGTGGCAGGGCAGCTGAACACACTGCTCCCGTGCCAGGCCGTCTGTGCGGAGCTCTGATCATGACCTTGGGGCTGCACCAGGATGCTTGCTACCCTAAACAGAGTGCTGTTTGGGGTGACAGGTCATGGAGAACCATCTTGTATCATGTGTATTTTATTCCTCTGCAGCCTTGGAGTCTCACATGTGAGAAGCGGAGCCGTGGAGTCCTTCCTGACAGTGTGCAGGGTGACCCTGGGCAACGGGGTCACCTTGCAGACCCCGCAGCTCAGCCCACTTCCGGCACTCTGGGACGTTGCTGGCAGAGGAGCTCCACTTGCACACGACAAAGTTGTGACCATATGCTGCTTTAAATTTCAAAGCAGACTTTTAATAGCAGTTTCGTGTTACCTAGCTAAAAGTAGCTATATGCTTCTTGCCATCTACTTTCACACCTCTGCTCCCTTGTCCTGGACCAGTCCTTCTGCACTCCCTAAATTACACAGCCTTGCAGGATTTGAGCATTCAGAGACATCTTTTGGCTTCTGCTGTTCATGAGCGCTGGTGCTTACGTCAGCTGGTTGCCTGATCAGGGTTCAACCCTACTCTGCCCTGTTCCCTTCCCAGCCATCTTCTCCAGCCCTCCTCTTCCCCCACCTGTATGCAACAGTTCCCTGGACCAGCTCCAAAGCACTTTCTTTCATCCCTTGATTGGGGTTTTATTTTTAAGAAGGAAGCCAAGCACATTTTTAACAGCCACAAACAGATGGAGCGAGCTCTTCTGAGGCAACGTGGAGGCAATAAAACCCGGAGAGCTGATGTGGCTTCACCTAATGAAAGGTCCCGGGGCTCCCGCCAGTTCTCACCAGCCTAGCAGAGTACCTTTGTTGTGGAGCGGGCAAAGCACCTAGGGCAGTGTTTTCCTAGCTTCTTGTCCTTTAGCAACTGACCAAAGCCCGAGCCTCACTTTTCCCCTAGGCTCTCCCATCTCTGTCTTGGACAACTATCTCTCTCTGGCTGTGAGGTCATCTTTTTTTGGGGGGGGGTAATCTGTTTTACAGCAACTTGTTTCCTGCCCCCACCCCAGCTCGTTTCCCCATCATTATGTCATTTTCTTTGAACCTCTTCCTTTTCTTCTCTGTCACTAGAGAAGGGGAAGCCGGAGAGATGAGTCTTGAGTCTTGCCCAGGTGGGAGAGGACCTCGTCCCCAGAGATCTGAGGGCAGCAGCTGGAGCTGCCACTGGTATTTTGGTTCCTGGATGTAGGTATGGGGAAGTCATGGAGGAATTAGGTTTGCCATGCAGGATCATGAAGATGGTCCAGGGCAGGGGCAGGGTCACAGTGGCATGTGGGGCGGGCCAGGCACCCAGGGGCTGGAGTAGGGCACCGAGGGCACTGATCCACTCAACCTGCCTGTTCATCTTTACCTATGGAAACAGGCCTTTTTGTCTTTTTCAGTGCTTCCAGGCAGAATCTTCCCCTGTAAGGAAGCCTTTCCTGCCTGAGTTCCCCAGGGATAGCACAGAGGCCCCTACAGCTGCCCCCTCTCAGCCCTTTACGGGGTATAGCATCAGCTTCTCCCTGGACAGGGGCTGTGGCTCCGCTCTTTACCTACACCCCCACAGAGGCATGGATCAACCCTTACTGGCTTGACAGAGAGCTTCTCTGGGCCATGCCTTCGGAAACCAAGCGCTCTTCTGTCTTCGCCAAGGGAAGGGGTGGGAAGTGCTCTCCTTTCCCATTCTGTAAACCAGGGGTTGACAGACTTCTCCTGTAGAGGACCAGATGGTAAATGATTCTGATTTTGCAGGCCATACGGTTTCTGTCACACTACTCAAAGCGAGAAAGCAGCCCTAGATAATATGTAAAGGAACAAATGTGATTATGTTTCAATAAAACTTTATTTAGAAAAATAACTGGAGGGCCAGGGTTGGCCCAGGGGCTGTTCTTTGCTGACCTTGCACTAACTATGCCTCATTTCAAGCTGGATAATGACCAAACTTTCTAGAGCGAGTGAGGCCTAGGCCAGGAGTGGAAGGTGAGGGGCAGTGTTGAGGGAAGGAAGAAGGAGCCGCTCCCCCCAGCTCTGTCTTCTGTAATTCAGAGCTCTATAGCTCTGCAGTGGCACTCACTCCCGTGGTACTGGAAATCCATCTCTCTGGTGCCATTTTCCCACCCACCTTCCGTCATGTTAGTCCAACATTTTCTCTGGCACCTTCCTGAACAAACCATGAGATGATGGGTTCTGTCCACCTTGCACCCGCCTCAGGACGTGGTCCGCCTTACGTCAGGAGCACGAGCATGCAGAACTGGTCAGCAGGTGTGTGGCGAGTGTGCTGTGTACCCAGGCGTTGGGTGGAGTGCAAGGCTTGGGTGTTGGGCTTTGAGCCTCGAGCTTGGTGACCCCATCAGAACTTCTTTCTTCACTTTCCCTCTGTTTTAATTTTTTTTTTTTAAGTTTGTTTGCTTCTTTCTTTCTTTCTTTCTTTCTTTCTTTCTTTCTTTCTTTCTTTCATGGCTGGCTCAGCCTGCCCTGGTGGTGAGGCTGGCGCAGCATGTGGTGCCAGAGATCGAACCGCAGTCCCTGCAGTTGCCTGAGCTTTCCTAAGCAGGCGCTTTAGACCACTGAACCGTTTCGCCGGCCCCTCCCTATGTTTTAAATCAAGTGTATGCATTCTCCCTTTAACCTGCTCTCCTGCTGCCTTGCTACCGATGCTGAGCAACCTCGCCCGTACCGTTTCTGCTGGTGCAAAAGGCCCTCCTGGGCCCATCGTCAAAGTATCTTCTTATTTACTATGACAGGGAGTTGAAATTTCCTCTTCTTCCACTGCAGGGTCAAAGCTTCTCTCGGGCCTGCGAGATGGTTCAGCAGTCTAAAGCACCTGCTTAGGCAAGCTTAGGCAACCCCAGGAACCGCTGTTCGATCCGGCACTGCATGCTGCGCCAGCCCCACCACCAGGGCAGGCTGAGCTGGCCATAATAATTAAAAAAAAAAAAAAAAAGAAAGAAAGAAACCTTCTCTCTAGGTGATGCCTCTGATAAAGGGCAGAAATGGAAACGACCAAAGCGGAGAACACTGCCCACTGAGGTCTTGTGCCATGGCCTCTGAACAGAAGCTGCAGCTCAGCGCTAAATGCTTTGTGCAAGGCAAGCGTGGGGGTGGGACTGAAACCCATGAGGGGAGGGACATGGAGGTGAAATGGTGGACACGCCATTGGGTGCAAAGAATGTGCTGTGGGGTCGGTGGCAGGGGCCCAGGAGTCGCGCCAGTCATCCCTTCAGGCTCTGGGGAGTGCGCAGGAGGGGTGCGTGCAGTGGGAGCGGAGTTGGGCGGGGCCAGATCCGAGACGTCCGGCTTCCTCCTGCGCTTCCATCCCTTCAACCTCTGAGCCAAGGACAGGCCCGGAAGGGGTGCGCTTGGTGCCAAGCCCTGCCCTTGGCGCATGCCCTCCGCCCTAGCCTGGAGGGCCTTGTGATTGCTTGGCTTCCAGGTAGCTGAGAAATCTGTGCAGAGAAGAGAAACTGTTTTCAAATGCGTTGGGAGGGGTGTGTGGAAACAAAACTGGGAAAACAAAGGCCGATTGATGGTTTTGTTTGTAATGCAAGGGAAGAAAAGGGATGCGGGCAGGTGTGTGGGGCCGTGGGGGATGGGCACTGGGCGGAAGGGGTGCAGGAATACCTGACTGCTGAAGCTGGTTCCGTGGGAGCGTTGGCTCCGAGAACCCCCAGGCCCTGCCCGCTGTGATAACCGCTCCCCAGCTTCCCCTCCGGGCTCTGCACTTGTGTTCTTGGCTCCCCTGGAGCCCTTCAGTTGGCGCTGTTCTACCCCTGGGCTTGGGTGGGGCGGCAAAGAGGATGGGGCAAGCGAGCGGAGATGACAGGGTCGCCGGGAAGTCGGAGCAGGCGAGCAGGGGGCTGGCTAGGGTTTCTTGTGGTCTTCTGGGGAGTGTGTGTGTGTGTGTGGGGTCACTGTGGTGTCATCCTCTTGGGTCGTCACAACACCTCCAGGGAGGTCCTCTTGATTGTTTTCAATTTATTTTGGGTGAAGAAAGGAGACCACAGAGAAGCTTAAGGGGCCAGGCATCATAGAGACAAGGAGTGGTGGTTCAGGCTGAGGTCTGCCGCAGCGCTGGGCGGAGACTACCTGGGAGCTCCAGCCTGCGGGCTCCTGGTGCTCAGGGCATGCTTGTCAAATTTGACACTGCCAATAGGGCCCCAAACCGCAGCCTTTACAGACCAGTCTCAGTGAGAGCACAGACCGTGGGACTGCTGACTGGGACCGCTTCTGAGAAGGTCTACGGAGTTCAAAGCCATCGGATGCTGCGCCATTTCCTGCACACCTCCGGCCTGCCGTTTATAGCCTCATTAGGCCCTGGGCCTGCCAAAACCCGGGCCGCCTGACTCTGCACCTCTCCAGCCTCCACGGTCTCCCTCTGCCAGCCTTAGTGTGGGCTCGGGGATGGTGGGCAGTAGATGTGTGGGTGTGAACTCTGCAGACCAATACTGGAGGTGGCTGAAGTGTGGCTCTGGCAAGTGCTGCTAGGGGCTGAGTTTCTCTGTCCCTGGGTAGAATGGTACCCACCCCTAAGGGAGTCGGTGCTAGAGCCACTTCAGCCTGGCCTTGCCAAGCAGTAATTGTTCACTCTGGTAACTAAATGAGAAGGGTTAGGCTTTGGGGCAAGTAGGAAATGAATGAACATTTGTTCTCTAACCTGACCACATGTGTTGGAGGCAAATAGATACCTCGCTTTCCTCCTGTAAACACACCTGTGCAGGTAGATGCTTGCCCGCTCTCCTGGCTTGCATGGGAGAGATGCCCTTCTGCCCTGGCACTGCTGGCTTGTTGCTGCTCCAAGGCCACTGTAACTTTAAAGCAGTTCCCTGTGTTCCTTCCAGCCCGGATGACATGAACCATCAGCAAGGCCTGCGCCCTCACCAGGCTCTGGCACGGCCCCTGGGAAGGCAGGTCACTGTTGAGCAATGCCAACACAGTTCAGCATTCATTTCCAGATGCCTCGGGGGCTCAATTGTTTTCTTTTCCTCTCCCTCCCTCTCTCTCCCCATCGTTATAGATTTTGCAAGACCCGCAGAACACATGTATGAGATCCATCTCTCCGAAGTCATTCAGATCTATCAGTCTTAGGTTGCTTTCACTCCCTCAAATGAGCATAGTTTTCAACAGCCTGTGCATCACAACACCGCAGATGAAAGTGGTTACTAGCAGTGCTCACATGGCCTCCCTCGTGGAAAGATCAGCACCTCTGTTTTCTTATGGTGGGATACGGTGGGCAGCGCAGCCTTCTCCCAACATGCCTGGGAAACTTGTTGTTATTTTAAGTGGAAGACGATATCTTTGTTTGTGATAAAGGGACGGGGTGGGGAACTCTGGATTCCACTGAAAATGTCAGTTCAAGAATCAAAGGGCAGGGGCTGGGGAGATAGCTCAGTAAAAAAGTGCTTGCCTGCCAAGCACAAGGGCCTGAGTTCAATCCCCGGTTCTGAAAAAAAAAAAAAAAAAATGAGAATCAAAGGGCAGCTGGACGTGGTGGTGCGCACCTGTAGTTCCAGCACTTGGGAGGCTGAGAGGCAGGAGGTTTGGTGTGAGTTAGAGACCAGCCTGGGCTACAAAAGTGAGCTCAAGGCCAGCCTGAGCTGCATAGTGAGATCCTGTCTCAAAAAGACCACAGGAAAAAAAAAAAAAAAAAAAGAATCAAAGGGGAAATGCTGAGGTTTCCCTCGGATGTATGGAGCTTGAGAAAGGCTCCTTCACAGCATTCTCTCCGGGATGGCCTGGTCATAGTGGCCAGTGGGGATCCTTTCTGTCCTCCTGGCAGGCTGACAACAGGGCGATGCCCAGTAATGGCTAGAGAGCTGGAGGTGGAATACTGGAAGAGGCTACTTGGAGGGCTCCATGCCTGGGAATCAGGGAAGGCAGCTTTCCATAGGTAACGTCTGCAGCACGAGTAAGTGACAAGGGCTGGGGGTGGCTAAGGTTTGTGTTCATGCACGAGAAGTACAGGGTGGACCAGGGAAGTAATGCACTCAACATGTTCGGGTTTTTGCAAAAGATTTACTAAGAAGACTCAAGCAGGTGATGGCAGCAATAACTCATGAACTCAAGACTACTGGAGTCCGCTTTTCTTTATCTGAGCTAGATCTCTACCCCTTGATGGCAGAAATGGCTGTTTTCATCAGAGTGCGTTTCCTTTCCCCACTGGGTGCCAGCAAGACTACTGTTTCTAACCTCCCATCAAGGGTGGTCATGGGACTTGATGAAGTATGGGTGGAAGTGTTGTGCACTGTTCTAGGCCTGCCCGAGAGCTCCTGCATGGTTCCCGGGTTCATTTCTCTCTGGGGGATGATGCAGATACAGGAGCACGGGCCCCAAATGACGGGGAGGTTGCTGCTGTCCAGAGACACTCTCAATGGGCTGTGAAGATGAGAAAGAAGCTGTGTTTTGGTGAGACACTGGGGACTTGGGCCTTGTTATACCCAGTGACCTGTGTCTCCAGCCCCATCCCTTGCTTTGGGCCCAGACCTGTTGTTTTGTTTTTCTGAGCTGCTCAGTGTCCCTGCAGGGCTTTCAGCCCCTGCCTTACTACTTCACCGCTTCCAGCTCCCTCCTCTCATCCCTTTCTCTCCTGTCTTTTTCTCCCAGTCCTTCTCCCCTTGGGCTTGACTCTGACCCTACGCACCTTAGGTCCTCATGTACCCATTGCTCTTCAAGTCAGCTGTTTGGAAAAGCAGCCTCCATCTCCAGTGCCCTCAGCTCACCTCCTCCCTCTGGGGAAGTGCAATCCACCTTGGCTCCCACCACCTTTGGTTCATGACTTGCCCAGAGGCCAGCGCGGCGGTGGTTACATCTGCCAGTGTCTCTGCAGTTCCCACGCCTCAGCCTCGCTCTGGCATCCAGCACCTTCCACCGGGCCCTCCCTCTGGAGCAGGGCTGGCCCTTGTCACTGCTTTCCTGGTTTTCTGGTAACTCCTCCTTTCCAGCCCTATCAGGCTTCAGGGAGACAGGAAAGGGCTTCCTGATACAGGCGTCACCGGTTCCAAGCTCGCCTTCCTTTCGCAATCTGTTTTCCAGCTGCTACCTTCATGCAAGATGATGACAACACCTGCCTCTCCCTTGTCCTCTAGGCCTGGTCCTTGTACCCCTGGTCCCCAGCCAGCTGCTTGTAGAGTGTCAGGGATGACATGTCAGTTGGCAGTTGCCTGGCCTTGTTGTCTGTCCACTGAGGGGGCCCAAGCCTGTCTTCGGGTTTGTGGAGTCTCTTCCCTGCTCCATGCCCTCACTTCTAAGTGGCCAAGTGACCACCCCTTGTTTCTTATCTCCTCTCCATACCATCTCCTTTTCTGCCATCCAAGAGTGGGAGCCGATTGACCTGGGCCAGGATCACGGGTGGATGTGTCGCGTGCTTGGACGTGGTGCCCAGCTGGGAAGAGCGTGGGCCTTGGGCTCGGGCGGATCTGGATTCCTGTCCTGGCCCTGCCACCCAGGAACTGTTGATTTTGGCGGTGACTTAATCTTTTTGAGGCTCAGGTTATACATGTAAAATGTGATAACACTTACTTTAACAGGCTGTGAAAATGAAGTGAGGAAAACATGCGATGCCACAGGGCACAGCGCAGATGTCCGGTGCCCTCCATCGCCTCCTTCCCCTCTCCTGCTGGGCACACCTGGCTGGGGCATCGGAACTATAGGGGCTAATGGCCGCCGGGAGTGTGGGGTGTAACCATGGCTTGCTCAGTCCTTCAGGCTGCGTGGTTTCTGCCTGAGGTCTTGGCTGACTCCGTAAAAGACTAAGATTTTAAAGCATCTTTTCATTTCCATTTAGTTATGTATTTGCAAGAAATAAGTATGCAGGACCTCATGCAGAGTAGTCAAGCATTCTACCACGGAGCCACATCCCCAGATCTCCAACCCTTCATTCTGACATTCTTTTATTTCTAGATCATTTATAGCAACCCTTTCTTCTAAGCCTCTAGCCTTATGTCCTATGAGAGAATGGGGCCTCAGGCAACTCATTGTGTTCTGCAGATGAAACAGAACAGAGGAGCCTGAGGGAGGCTGGTGCTTGGAGCCACCTCCCCCAGGAATCGACTGGCACAGGGAAACTGTGGGGCCCAGGTTGGCATCATGGTACATGAGGAAGAGGGACCCAGAGCTGTGTTCATACCCAGGACACCAGAGGGCGAGATTCTGTGCAGTGTTCAGGCCTCCCTTGAGGAAAACACACTTTGCAGCTGGCTGGGGGCTGAAGAAAGCCCGCAGGTGGGCCCTGCAAGCCAGTGCCGGCCCAACGAATCAGGGCCATGCGTGTCCAATTAATTTCCAGTGCTTAGTAAAGCCCTTCAGTTCCAGAGCCAGATCCATTGTGTGGTTGAAGAAGGAACAAATGTGCAGCATCATGGAGGTGCTCACCGAGAAGGGCACTGGCTCTTGCAGATAGTCCTTGCCTACCTTGGGGCCTTCACCAATGCCTTCCTCTGGGCAGCTGTGGAGGACAACCAGGGAGCCAGCACACACGCGAGTGCCATTCTGAGCACCACCACTCACCTCTGGATGGCCAGGACAGCCCAACCACGGAAACTCCAAAGATGTCCAGATTCAGTGGGGGTCCTTGAATCTCATGCAGATCGACCGCATGATGTGTTTTGAGTTCAGGCCATGTCCTTGTCAGCCACCCTTATGCGAAGGCTGAGGGATGGGCTGAGGGACAGGATGGCACTTGGGGGAAGTGGCCTTTCACCTGTTGTCTCTCTAAGTTCTGGTTAGTTCAGCAGAAGCACAGAGGAGTAATTATATCTGAATGCTTTAGTTTTTACACGAGCTCTCTTGAAAAAAATTTAAAAACATGTTATGATTTGTGCATAGGTGTCCCCCCAAAGCCTCATGCAGTCATGGGGCAGCTTCTGGAATTTGCAATTGATTATTGTGGAAATGGGTGCTGCACCTGCCGTGGCCAGGTGATTTGCATTTCATTGTAAAGAAGGAAGAGAAGTTAGCTGCTTCAGCAGCTAGCTCTCCCTGCTCTTTTGCTCTTGGCTGCTGCCCTGGAAGGTTGCCATCTGCCTTTGTCACTCTGCCTTGGAGCCAGCTGAATATAGACTGAAACCTCCAGTGAGCTAAATAAACCTTTCCTTCCCTTATTCTGAGTATCGGGTATTTGTCCCGGCAATGAGAGAAGAGTAACTAAGACAAACAGGTATATGGTCATAGTGGGTATGGTTAATGTACATGCAGGACAAGTCTGAACACAAACCTGGGTCATAGTTTTTGAGTCCTTTTTTTTAATAAATGTTACTTGTTAGGTTTTTTTTTTAAATTTTGTTTTATTTTATTTATTTGTTTGCTTCTTTATTTACTTATTTATTTACTTGCCCTGGTGGTGAGGCTGGCGCAGCATATGGTGCTGGGGATCAAACTGCAGTCCCTGCAGTTGCCTGAGCTTTCCTAAGCAGGCGCTTTAGACCACTGAACCATCTCGCTGGACCCAGTTTTTGGGTCTTGCCTTTCATTTTTATGTGAAAACAAAGTAGAGTAACAGCCTCATGGTAAATTACCTGGAAATGAATTCAGCCAAGGTATGCCAAGCTCCATGGCATGGTATGGAAGCTCCTGACAGCCAGCTGCCTCCACATGCAGGGCTCTGTGCAGTCCCATTACAACTAACCTAGTGTCTTAGTTACTCTTTTCTCATTGCTGGGACAAATATCTTTGAATCTCATACAGGTCAACCCTGTGATGTGTTTTGAGTTTTTGTGTTTTGAGCTGGCTCCAAGGCTGAGTGGCACATGGCAGAGAGCAACCTTTCTCGGAGGTGATAAAGAGCAGAAAGCAAAAGGGAGGAGTAGTAACAACAATGGCAACAGAGAGCAAGTTTGTCTCTCTGTCTCTCTTATATTACATTTAGGCTATTTGCCTCAGGCTGGGTGTAGCACTCACACCCATAATCCCAGTGATATTCAGACCCATAATCCCAGTGATAATGAGTTAATCTCAAACTCTAGAAGTCCCTGACCCATGACTGCATGAGGCTTTGTGGGGACAACTAGACACAAACCATAATACCTGGTCTCAAGGAAGACATCATTCTGATCAGTAAGGTAGGTTCCCTGTCTCAGCAGCCCCCACTGGGCTCTCCTTTTGAATGGATGGTCCCTTTTTTTTTTTTTTTTTTAACTTTATTTATGTTACGGCTGGCTCAGTCTGCCCTGGGGGTGGGGCTGGTGCAGCATGTGGTGCTGGGGATCAAACCATAGTCCCCGTAGTTGCCTAAGCAGGTGCTTTAGACTGCTAAGCTTTCCCATACAGGCTGCCCAGGGGCCTGCATATCCTCTGAACACACACCTTCCTCTGGCTCTTCATTTTTTGCTTTGTGGGTCAGAACACCAAGCTCTTTGAAGGACATTGTGGTTTCCACCACATTTTTTTTTTTTTTGTCTTTTTGAGACAGGGTCTCACTGTGCGGTTCAGGCTGGACTTGAGTTCACTTTTGTGGCCCAGACTGGTCTTGAACTTGCACTGATCCTCCTGCCTCAGCCTCCCAAGTGCTGGGATTATAAGTGTGCGCCACCATGCCCAGCTTTCCACCATATCTTATTAGGTCTTTTTTTTTTTTTTTTTAATATTATCGCCGGCTCAGCCTGCCCTGGGGGCAGCATGTGGTGCCAGGGATCATCAAACTGCTGTCCCTGCAGTTGCCTAAGCCTTCCTAAGCAGGCACTTTAGACCACTGAACCATCTCGCTGGCCCCTTATTAGGTCTTAGCTTGAGTGTATTCCCCCAAAGATGGTTATAAATGAGTTGAGTATGAGGACATAGGCCTGTAATCTCAGTTATTTGAGAGGCTGAGACAGGAGGATTTCAAATGGAAGTTCACCTTTGATAACTTAGCGAGACTGTCTCAAAATAAGAAATAAAGACTGAGGGTGTAACTCAGTGGTAAAGTGGCTCAGAGTTAATTCTTACTACAGAGGGTAGGGACTGGGGATGTGAGGCAAGCTAATCTGATTTCAGAGGTGGCCAGATTAGAAATGTGATTAGAAAGGCACAGAGACCGTTAGCAGCTGGTACAGACCCTCTGGGTTAGATTCAGCTGTCATGTGACCTTGACATCTCTTTGTCTTGCTTGTGTTTCATCCCTTAACTGAGAAGGTTGACTGGCTCTCTGCTCCTAAGGGGGTGTGGAGAAACAAAATAATGCCTTTAAAATGCACGCAACTCTTGCTTGGAGGCTGTGATTCTTATCAGGGTTTTCAAGAGTGGAGAGACCTCCCAGGCAGGCCTTGCCACCACTTTTGCATAAGCACCTTGTGTGTGTCCATGACACTATGTGTATGTACACCCACACACCTGCCACTGGTTCCTGGGAGCCTGAGCATTCCTAGCCTCCACTTCTTGCTTTGTCAAACTAGTAATCCTGGCAGCTGCTCGACTTGTTCGTGTCTGCAGCTCTGCTGGTTGGGTAGCTCCATGTGGATGGCCCAGACCTGGCCAGCCCAATATTGCTGGTTTCAGGCCATCAAGAACTTTTAGCTACTGTCATTCCCACATGCTATTGTCTGCCTGAGATCCTGGGAACAGAAGGGAACTCAGAGGTCATCTGGTGCTCCCTCCTGCCCTAAGCTCAGCCAGACACCAAAGACCCAGCCTGTTGGTAAAACCCATGGAGGTGCCTCTAACCTGTCTCTACCAGGAAGCAGCCATGTTTTCTTGCTTCAGATCCTGCTGCTGCTGCTTGTCCCCAGAGGGGCTCTGGATAGCCACTCTCTGGGAGGGCTTGGGGTGGGATGAAGTGGTTAGGTCTCCAGCCTGTCAGCTGGAGCTGTGTCCCAGCACAGGACTGCCCGGCCCTGTAGGTGGACAGAATTCTGTGGCATTCAGCCCCTTGTTCTAGAAAGAAAGGAGGGAAGAATCATTCACAACTTACATCTATGCATTTGTTATTTAGGTAAATTCTTGTTGAGCCCACACGTCATAGTATGCTATGTGCTAGAGAGGAAACAGAGCTGGGAGCATCCAATTCCTTGGGCCGCTGAGGCCCGCGAAGTCTGTCATTCATTGAGTGCATATGGATGAACACACAGCTGCCCCTCCTCCCTGGGGATGTGTTCCAAGACCCTCAATGGACACCCCAAACCATGGACAGAGAGTACCATGCCATATGTATGCTTCGTTTTTTCCTAAACAGACATACCTATACATATGGTAAGGTTTAATTTCACATATTGGGCACAGTAAGAGATTAACACCCATTACTAATGATAAAACAGGGCAATTGCAATGGCACACCATAAAAGTTGTGTGCATGTGGTCTCTCCTCTCTATCTCTTTGGGTCTCTTTCTATACGTCTTCCCTATGGCCACAGGTGATGGGAATTGTGCATAAGGGGCTGTTGTCAGCGCAAAGCCTCCTTTGCATGTGCTGGGTATTCCTGGCCAGTCACTGACAGCTGCTTCTTTGTTGTTCTTCTTTCCTGGCTCCACATGCAGTGGCATCACAGGGCCATCTCCCAGCCATTAAGGTCTGATATGGTGTGGGCACTCAGGACAAAGCTGGTGCTCCGAGCCAGTTGTCCACCTCCAAACCTGAGCGAGCCCACCAGGGGCCACTCCGGGTACCATACCTAATGTCATCGCCCTTGACCCTGCTGACCCTGTGAGTCCTTATGCCTCAGAATCCATACCTTCAAGCCCCAGGCCTGGGGTAGGCATATCTGGGAAGAAGTCTTTGGAGAGATGATGGAGGTGAACTGAGGTTCAGTGGGTGGGCCTTAATCCACCAGGAGGGCATCCTACACACACACACACACACACACACACACACACACACACACACACACGAGTGCATGAAAAAGACCATAAGAGGACAAGTGGAGATGGCAACTATTCACACATAGAGGACAGAGGCTCCAGGAGAAACCAGCCCTACTGACACCTCTAACTTCTGGCCTCCAGAACTGCAAGGAACCACCTTGGATTGGTCAAGCCTCCCAGTGAGTGGTATTTGGATATGGTTGCCTGTATTAATCAGCTTTGTGTTATCACAACAGCAGAATGTCTGAGAACACCAACTTGTAGAGAGGTTTATCTAGCTCATGATTTGGAGTTTCAGACAAGACCTGAATAGTCACATCTTGTGCCCAGGAGCAGAGGACACGTCCCTTTGATGGCCTGTCCCCTGTGATGATCTGAGTACCACCCACTAGGTCCCACCTCCAAGGACTCCAACATATGGACCTTCCCAGGGACCCTACCCACATTGAAACCACTTATAGCCATTGCTGATGAATAACTTATCTTGTGTGGATTGTCATTCCCATCTGGTGGCTGAAGCTTTGACCCTGCCAGACTCCATATGTGCAATGTCGGGCTAGTTCCTAAGCATCCCTGAACCCCTTTCCCACATCACCAAAATAGGATTAATTATGGTTTTGTGGTTAAGAACTGACCTGAGTTGATGCAAAAGCCATGGGCTTGGGGCAGAGAATAGCTCTGAGTTCCATCTGTGGTTGGAAGGTGGTATTGAAGAATGATACATAAAAAACTCCCAAATGTAAAGGGGCTGGTGAGATAGCTCAGCGGTCTAAAGTGCCAGCCTAGGCAAGCTTAGGCAACAGTAGGAACCACAGTTCAATCCCCGGTACCACATGCCGCACCAGCCCCACCCCCAGGGCAGGCTGAGCCGACCATAGTATAAATAAATAAACTTAAAATAAATAAATAAAATTAAATTAAAAAAAAACAAAAACAAAAACTCCCAAATGTACTGCCTTCTCTGTAGAACCTAAAATCAGAAGGGTGCAGATCCCATTCCTTGGCAGCTTTCTCTGGCTGGGAGCTTGAATGAGTGTCACCATGGTTTATGTCACGGCTTCCCAGTGGCAGCCCCTGACCTGGTGGCAGTGCTGAGAGCCGTGTCTCCCAGGCTCTGTCTGACTGCCTGGGCCCTGCTGAAGGGTGCCAGGGAGCTAAAATCCAGAGACTAGGCTTTCAAGGCCAAGGCAGGGCTGGAAGGAGCTCGGGAGCTGCACGGTGGTCTAAGCCATTGGGGCAGAGTCAAGCGAGCTACTGTGTTCCACTTAGCACGCATCCTGCTCTGGCCTGGAGAGTCAGATTCCTGTCTGTGGATACCGTAGAGCACTCAGGAGACCTACCTAAATGTTCTTGGGGTGAAATAGCACTTCCGACTTTTATTTGGAAGTGCTCTCCCACAGAGTTCCAGCTTTTGAGCCTGTGACCTTTCTCTCTCCTTTCCTGAACCCTAACCTCTTGCAGGAGTACTGGAATCATAGATGTCACCCTGTGAGGAGCTAAATCAGGAGGGGCTGACGGAGTGGAATGAGGCAGGCAGGGGTGGATCATTCTGGAACTCTGCTTTGGGTCAGTCCAGGGACCTTCTCTCTCTGTACCCCTCAATTATATTTTAATATCTATGTACTTTCACACTGCAGTGACTGAAAGGTCGTTAATTAGGTTACGCACATGTACACACACACCCAGCTTAACCATGGTAGAAAACGCCAAATTCCAGTTGACAGCAAGCCAGCAGTGCAGCCTTTCCTCTGGCTAAACAGAGGGGCCCATTATACTGGAATATGATTTTCTCATGGTTTGGAACCATTACATCAGCCTTGATGTAATAACATTGTTGAACTTCAGAGGTGTATTTATTTTGGTTTGGAGTTCAGATGGTTTAGCTGTTAGCCAGAGATTGAGCAAAACCCAGACAAAGCTGCTAAAGTTTGAAATGAAGCACTTTACCTGCTTCTCTTTTCCCCTCCCCAAAATAAATACACTTCACATGGGGTTCGTGTGTCACAGCAAGGGTGATGACCTTGGGGATGGTAGATTTTGGATGTGATTTTATTTTCTTTCTAAGATGGTTGGCCTATGTGTTCCAGACCAGCTGAGTGCTGAGGAGGTCAACACATCCCTCAGCCCATGAAAAATGCAGGAATTCATCCACTTCTGTCCTGAAGACAGACTGGTTTTTCCAAAGAATTTCTAGAAGCCCACTTCTCAGAGAAGTCGGTGTGGGAAAGTGTGGATCCACCGCTGCCAAGCTCCGGGCCTGGTCTCCAGATACCAGGTCTCGTGTCCCAGGACCCACTGGAGGCTTTCAATGTGTTCTTCTGAGCCTAATCCTTGGAAGATAATTGCGGGTGTAAGGGGCTGTGGCAGTGTGAGCAGACGGGTCACTGTGAATTGACTGTTGAAGTTGGGTGGGAAATGCACAGGGCTCCTTGTGTAACTGATTCTTTCTGTTTTTGCATATGCACGGATGCTTCCACCAGCTGGTTATACTGCAAGAAACTCCTGGACCCGTTATCTTTGGTGAGGCTCTTTTGGCCAGTAAGTGCTAGGGAGCGGGCAACCCAGGCAGCTGGAGAAGGACAGGGCAGGGCAGGGCAGGAGTGGAGTTCTGAAGCACAGGTACCACTAACAGAGCCAGAACCATGGCCACATCACAGTGGGTGTGGTGACAGGGATTGCAGGGAAGCAGGATGACTGGAAGCCTGTGCAGAACCGAGGCGCCGAGTGTTTTTACTTAAGGAATGCTTTTGGCTCGGGGCAGGGGGTACAAAGGAGTGCACAGTTGGCCTGACTTCTAGGAGCCCTGCCAGGAGCGAGCAGCCCGGTGTCCCCTTTGGCACAGCCCAGGATCCAACAGCTTAGGACACTGAGCTGCCAGGCACAGCTGTTGTGCCACTGAGGTGCTAGTACCCCAGTGCTCTGAGGGTGAGTGCTGTACCTCCATCTAGGCCGGTGGGTCTCAGCTCTGGCTCTACATAAACTCTAATTCCCAGGCAGCGTTCCTTCCAAATCCTGTCATAAACATCTCAGGGTGGCACCCCTAATGGCAGTGGTTTATAAAGTTTACTGATAGGTTCTCTCTTTCCTCTCTCACCATTCTCTCTCTCTCTGTCTCTCTCTGTCTCTCTCTCTCTCGCTCTCTCTCTCTCTCTCTCTCTCTCTCTCTCTCTCTCTCTCTCTCTCTCTCTCTCTCTCTCTCTCTCTCTCTCTCTCTGTCTCTTACTGGAGGAGTGAATCCAGGGCACTCTACCCCTCAGCTATATCCCCAGACCTTTATTTGATTTTGGTTTTGAGACACTATCTTGCTAGGCTGGTCTCAAACTTTTTTTTAAAATTTTTGTATTTTGTGCAGGGTCTCAATATGCAGCTTGGACTCACAGTGATCCTCGTGTTCTCAGCCTCCCTAGCAGCTGGGATTACAGGTGTGTAGCACCATGCCCAGACTCAGTTGCTGGCTCAGTGTGCCTAGGGCTGGGGCTGGTGAGGCATGTGGTGCCAAGGATTGAACTCTGGTTCCTGTGCTTGCCTAAGCAGGTGCTTAGTCCACTGAGCTATCTCACCAACCCTCTTCAAACTTTGGATTCTCCTGCTTCAGCTTCCTGAAACACCATGACACTTGGGTCATGAGTGGTTCTCAAGGGTAGCCAGACGACAGCCACTAGTCTCTGGGAAGGTGACAGATTTGTGTTCGGCATCTGTTCCTGAGTCACTGTGCTCTATGTACCAGAGCGGTGTTTCCTACAGAGTAGTTCTGTTGTGTCCCATTGCATCCTGTCATTCCAAAGAAATGCACATTTGAGCTGGGCCTCTGGGTAGATAGCTTTACATTCAGTGCTCTGAGAAGGTGAGATAAGAGGTTCACAAATTCAAGTCCAGCCTGGGCAACTTAGCAACTAAGTCAATAAAACCCTGTGTCAAAATAAAAAACAAAAAAATGAAGGATGTGGCTCATGGTGAATCCCTGGGTTTAATCCCCAGTATCACTTTTTTTTTTTTTTTTTTTTTAAATTCAGGTTTGAGGGCTGGCCAGATAGCTCAGTGGATTAAAGCACTTGCTTAGGCAGACACAGGGACTGGGGTCCGATCTCCACTGTGTCGTGCCGGGCTCACCCAGGACATGCCAATGTGGCTATGGAGACTGGGCATGCCTGTAATCCCAATGCTTGGGAGGCTAAAAACAGAAGGATCACTAGGAGTCTGATCTGTGTAGTGAGACCCCGTAGACCCTGTACTAAATACAAAAAAACGAAAACCAGGGCCGGTGAGATGGTTCAGTGGTCTAAAGCGCCTGCTTAGGAGGGCACAGGCAACTGCGGGGACTGCGGTTCGATCCCCGGCACCACATGCTGCGCCAGCGCCACCACCAGGGCAGGCTGAGCCAGCCACAAAATAAATAAATAAAGAAACAAACAAACACAACAAGCAAACAAATAAATAAAAAAAAAAAAAACAAAAAAAACAAAAACGAAAACCAAAACACAATGCAGGTTTGGAGAAATTATAGCTGGGATGAACCATTTCCCCATTTTGATTTTTCTACCCATAACACAAGATTCTTCCCAGGGCAGAACACTTGCTCCAGCCAGTGAGCAATGCCCCCATTCCCATAGCTGCTGGATGAGGACCCCCACTGGGGTGGAGAGGAAGACAAGAAGGTAAGGCTGACAGCACTCTCTCTTCTGGATTTTGACTCATGTAAGAAACACCCTGGATGAGGCCACTTGGAACAAACGCACACAGAAATGTTGCGTAGCCACCCATGACCTGAAAGAGATTTACCTTTTTATGTATGAACTGATGCTATTTTCCTGTCGCATTTTTTTTATTGCATTAAAAAGTGAGCATGCTGCTCTGAAGATTGTGGAGTCCTGAGCCAGTCTTGCGGGACAGCCTTCAGTGTGAGCAGCGCTGCTCAGATGGTCAGCAGGACGTGTTCTAGGACCCTCTTCTTCCACTGGATGCTGCCCACCAGGTCTCCACACCATTCTCTGCTCTTGTCTGTGTTAGGGAATTTCTCTGAATCACTTGCCGTATGGTAAAGTGCTGGTTCCAGTCACCGTAGCTCACTCCTTTTCTCCTGCACTGTCCAGGGTGGGAGATCAGGCAGCCCCCAAAAGGGGCACAGGCAGAAGCACAAGAAAATGCCATCGATGCTGTGCATGTAGCCCGAGTGCTAGCATCTGTAAGTCCCCTCCTCGGGACCTGAGTCAGAGGTCACTTCAGCAAAGGGGCTCAAAGTTTTCCCCTCTCAGATGGTGGGCAGTCTTGGTGGCAAACTTTGCTAATTATCCCTGGCACAGGACTTGTGCCCAGGAGACCTTGGTTCAGCTGTGGTCGACTCTGGCCTGACTCTGCCACCCCACGGAAAGGATGGCGAGCCCTTGATTCCCACGGGAGGGGGAGGGGCCATGTCTGGGCTTCAGGCTGTTTTGTTTTCCCCATCTTCAGGGATCTGGCAGAGCTAGGGTGGTGCTGCCCTGTCCTCTAGGATGACCCCAACACTTCAGTTTGCAGAGGGGACCTCCCCACTCTGAACTTCTGTCTCCTCTAGCTCTGCCTCATTTCTCTGCTCCACTCCACATGCACACAGCTGGGTGGAGTCTCCTGGCTGACCTGCTGGCTCCCAGCCAGGTTTCCAAGAGCTCCTCTCGGTGCTCCATGGACAGGGCTGGCTCTTGCCAGATTGGACACCACGGTGTTATCAGATCTGGGGCAAAATCTCCATTCTCACCACCCTCAACAGCCTGAGGCCTGCAGCTCCAGCCCTCATCTGTCTCACACTGATTGCTTTCTGTTTCTCTGGTCCTCCCTGGTGTGCACGCCAAAGTGCCCAGGGCTCACCCTTGGCCCTAGCTTCTCCTCCATGGACATCCTCCTGCAGGTGAATGTATCTTTCCCATTACCTACCTGTAGGCAGTTCCCAAATCTTTCTGAATCCCAGTCTTCCACATCTATCATCTATTTGGCAGCCCCACTAAATGCCTGCTGGGCCTGTTCAAATCAGGAAGACCTGCGATTGCCCTGTGCCTCTGCCTGTGTCTTTGGCCCACCAGGCATTGCATCTTCCTGGTTATTCTGCCTGGCCCATGGATGCTCCCCTTTCTTCTTTTTCACTTCATGCTCAGTCTGTCAGCAAGTCCTGGCAGTGCCAGCCCCCAACCTGGGGCCCAATCCAGCTGTTTCTCATCACCTCCACTCCAAACCCCCTCGTCTCTCATTTGGATTACAACAGTGCCGAACTCCTCTTCCTGCTTCAGCCCTGCCTGGCTACCTCCTTCTGCACCTGCAGCCAAAGTGAGCTCACTGGGTAACTCACGTCACAGCAGCACTTGAGAGAAGTCTTGAATTCTGCCTGGCCCTTGGAATAAGATACAAGCTCCTTTCCATGCTCATTGTGACTGTCCTATATTTATTCCTAGTTTCTTACTTTCAAATTGCACACTTTGTTTGGATCACTGTCTATGTGCACTCCGAGCAGGGCTCCTACTATTGTCCTTTGAAGTGATCTATCTCAGCTAACAGGTGCAAAGGCTGTTTTTCTATGCTTTCTTTCTTTGCATTTCTTAAAATGGAGTCTCCATGGATAGTGCCCCAGGAACTATCTTATGACTTGTCAGGCAACTCTGATGACAGAAAAGTAGGAGGAACATGGATCCTGGACGGTAACAAAGCCCTCCAATCCAGTTTGGACTTCTTAATCCACAGCCCCTCTTGTGCGCTCTCTGCAGACTGAGGCCAAACCTAATCCTAACAAGTGGAATTTACATTTGTTATATGAGCTAGCCTCTGACATCTTTCTCTCTCTCTCTTGTTCTTTCTTTCTCTTTCTTCCTTCCTTCCTTCTTCTCTCCCTCCCTCCCTCTCTTCCTTCCTTCCTTCCTTCCTTCCTTCCTTCCTTCCTTCCTTCCTTCCTTCCTTCCCTTTTTTTTCTTTTTTGCAGCACTTGGGGCCTTGTGCTTGCCAGGCAGGTGCTTAAGCCACTGAGCTGTATCCCTGGACCTCAGACTCTTATTTCAATCATTATATTTTCCTTCACTGTATTTTATCCACACTGGCTTTGTTTCTGTTCCTTGAAACAATTTTGTCTGGTGGTAGAGCTGCCTCTGCCTCAGCTTATGGCTTGTTAGGGCTTTCCTAACCTACACAGTCCCTGACCAGTCTAATTCCCATTATTTTTCTTTTTTCCTTTTGGCTCTATGAAATCATTTACTTAAAAAAATATGTGTACTGCCCATTCCTACCCCTTAGATCATAAGTTCCACAAGAATAGAACTTTTGATGTTTTGTTTTGCTCCATTTCTAAGGTCTGGCATATGATATGTACTTAACAAGTATTTGTTAAATTACTGAACTGAGTAAGACAGTTGTTAGACTCTCTTGCGAGAGCTTGCTCTTGGGCACAGCCACACATCACGGGATCCCTTCTCACTGTATCTGCCTGTGGCTCACCTGACACACAGCTCACCACGGCTTGCCAAGCGCAGTACCAGCAGCAGGGATCAGAAGTCAGCATAGCTCAGCATCCCCGAGCAAGACAGCATTGAGCTCCTCTGGACGGTGCAGGTTGGACGAGCTGTGTGGGAGCGCAGGGCAGGCTGTGGGTGGGCATCGAGGGACACCAGGGAGCTGTCCGGTTTGAATGGAGTTAAGAACTGATTAGGAGAAGCCTGGGTGGGGGCTGGGGGTGATGCCAGCGCCAACTTTGGAGAGAGGAGAGTGTGTTTCTGGCAGACAAGGTGCCGGGGAAGGTGCTGCCGGCTGAGCTAACAGTAGAAGTCGAGTCATGGGCTGTCAGGGAGTGGAGGTCTGCAGTGAGGCCTGGGGTCTGGACTGTCCTGGTTCTGGAGGTGAACGTCTTCCTAGGGGGCAGAAGATCTTTAGAGGAGACTTCAGGGTGGGAGTGAGGAGGTAAAGAAGAAAAGCTAGTTACACGTCAGTGGAAGGGGTCTTCCTGCTGTTTCATGCAAGGAGTCCAGACTGGCAGCCCCGGGTTCATGCAGCAGCCTCTGCGACACCTCCTGTCTCTATGAGGGCATCACATCCTTCCCCTGGTCAGGCTGAGGACAGGCACCTCTTAAGGAACCAGCCCTATACTCATCTGGCTTGCTCCTAGGGCTGAGGGGAGCTGAGCTTGGGCCCCGGGGGCTGATGCTCAGGGGTGCTGAGCAGCACCACTGATTGTTTCCCGTGGCCCCTTGGGAAGCTGAGGTAGTGGAGAGGGCCAACCCCACTCTCTGTCCCCCTCCTCCGGTAGACCAGGCCTTCTGGATGTCCATCTCCAGGGAAAGTGAAGTCATCCTTCACTTCCCCAAGTCACCCCTGGGGACTTGGGAAACATTTCCTTTGTGTCTAAGGCATTAAGGAAAAGCAAGTGTGCACTGGCAAATCCACAGTTGCATGGCCAAAGGGAATTTGTGGGGTCGGCAGCCAAAGGCCTGGCTCCGAGGCCCTGATGCCAGACATTACTGTTCCTCATGCTTCTCCTGCCCTTCCTCATCCATCCAACACAAACCCCTAACACCAGCCTCTATCTCTCCCGAAGCAGTCCTTCCCAGGCTGCTCACTGCAAGCGTGTGTTCTGGCACCTCAGCCCCGCATCTACACACATGCATACATCCCCCGAGAGACTACCTAAAACACACCACGCGTGCCACAGATGCCTCAACAAACACTAATCCACAGCCCTCCCCACATACCCTAAAAAACATAACGCAACTCAATCAGCATATATGTACAAAAACACACACAACCAACCCACCCAAATACACCTCAACATACACCTAATACACTTCAGCACACATACTGTTGAACATACAACACAACACATATAGCTTATACACAAGCACAACACGCATACACTAAGATACTAATATACCCAGTACACATAGCCCAACATACCCTACACACACACACACACGCACACGCACACGCACACACACACACACACACATACACACACAGTCACACACCTAGATACCCTCCCTCCTCCATCCCTATAGCTAATCTACATCCTTGTTCATACAAACATGCATATTTGGATCCAGTGCCTGCAGGGACCTTCTGGGCTACCAATGTCCATGTGGCTATCCCCTCTTGTTGGGCTGTGGTTTGGGCCTCGTTTCTACCTCTGGATGTAAAGAATCCTGACAGTGCTTTTCTGATACTATCCTTGATCTCCCCACTAAGTCTTCTTGGGGTCAGCTGTCCCTTGACTTTCCCTTTTGGGGGCTGTTCCCTTCTCTGCAGCTCTGAGTTCCCTGCTTGTCTAAGTTAGGAGGACAGGCCATATGTTTGGGTACCAGCCCTACCTTGAATTCCTCTTCTTGGTCCAGGTCAGCTTAATGTAGAGACCACTCACTCCTGCCCTCTGCTGCCACCCTAGCATCTATTCTGTCCCCTTTGGGAGCCCATGCTTCCCTGACATCCTTGGCCCTGTTCCTGACCTGCTCTGGCAGTCCTCTGGCCCTGCCACCTCCTGACTTCCCCTTTCCATTCCTATCTCCCTTCTCCTCTGCTCCCTGAGTGATCTTCCACCTTAGCCTTCAGTGTCTGAGTCATCTGACTTTGGGTGGCTGAGTAGAGTGGAAAATCCAGTACAATGGTAGCATCACTCCTAAGATCGGTCTGTCTCCTGGGAATTGAGCTGAGGACGCTTGCCAGGCAGGTGCTGTGCCACCGAGCTATAGCTCCGATATACTCCCAAGATTTTCTGTTCTCTTGTCACAGTGGAGCTCAGGCAGCAGCCCAGGCTAGTGGTATGGCCTTGCAAAGTCACTGTGACCCCATTTAGCTCTTAAGGAAGCAGCTTTGTGGGAAAACCCCCCTCCCCCGTGTGCACCCCTCAGTGACTGCTCAGGAGGCTCTCCTGAGCTCCCTCTCTCCTCTATGCTCTGCACACCCCACAGTGTCAGGGACAGTTTGGTAAGCTGTCACTGTCCAGTATAGTGCTCTGTCTCTACCAGGCCCTCAGACAAGTTTACTATGGATATAAGGGCAGGTTTTCTTTTTCTTTTAAGAGAAATTATCTTTACTAGTTTTATCTGCACATTGACTTTTTTTCTCTGTAAAAAAGCAAACACTGCTAATGGCCACTTTGGTAAAAACACAGTGTCAAAACTTAAGGGTCCCATCCTTTGGACAGGTTTGATTTTGAGGATGTTAACCCCTTGGCTATGACAGCAGCCTCTGCTTCACACAGCAGCATTCACCACATGTTCACCTTCGATATTCGTCCAGTCTGCCGGTCTTTCTCTACACAGCAGCAGTTATCATAGAACTCTGTGAAAGTAGTTGCCAGCTCATAAATATAATCACAGAGTGTATGGAGGAATAAATCATCTAAAATCTTCTATAGAATCTCAGGGAAACGTAAAATGCAATGGCCTAGCTTCCACTCCTTTTCATGGTCTAAAATGATCTTGGTCTCCCGAGCAGCTTTCCGGAGCATCTCTTCGTCAATGCTGGCCAGATAGGCAATGCACCTGATTCTGGTGGATGCGTACAACAGATAAGCAGCTGCGTTCCCTCTATCATCTAGCATTTTGTCAAAAGAGAAAATGTAGTCATTCATCCGGTTGTGGGAGAGGTCAGCATATTTGGTACAGCCATAAGCAACAGATGTCTGAGCAGCTTTCAACTCCTCTGGAGTTAAGACCTTGTCTCTCTTTTTCTAACAATTTATCCATAGATCATTTTAGTCCTTCTTCCAGAAGGTCTGTGAGGTCCACTGTTTAATCTAAAGGCAGTTTTTCAACAAAGGGTGGAGGCAACAGGAAAGGCTAGATCCTATCGAGGGGCCCTGAATCCCAGAATCTGTCTTGAGGATGGAGCCACTGGTCAGTCCCAGTGTGTGAGCACGTCTAAGAGTACCTAGCTTTAATTACTAAAGGCTCTGTGGCCATCCCAGGTGAATGAGTGTGCCTGCCTAACCATAGATGCAGTGCCTAGAGGCACCGCGTACCAGTGCACGCACTACCTCCTGTGACCACTGACAGTGATGGTCAGGCCAGGAGTGCTTCAGTGCCTGTGTCCCTGATGGAAACCAATACACTAGCAGGTCATTCTTTTTAGGTTTAAATTAAGATCCTGGCTCTGTGTTGTTATTCGTGAATCAGTAGGACATTGTAGGTATGTGAGAAAGACTGGACACGCTAAGGGTGATGAAGGTCAAGTGGAAGTTGAATGCTTTTCATCTCTTCATCCTAAAGATGCTTGCTCCCTATCTGTCTACTCTCTCTCCTACTTTATTTCTCCTTCTCCTCTTCTTCTTCCTCCTCTCCAAGACAGTTTTTATGGGAAAGCTCTGGGCAGTCAGGGTAAGCCACAGAGTTCTGGCCACCATCAATGCAGCTGGTGGCACTAACGCTCAGGAATCTTCTGCAACCTAAGCAGTGAGGACAATGCATGTGTGTCCTTCAGCATCCATAGCTAAGTCACTGGAGCCCTTCGCAGTGGGAACTTCTAATTAGATACCAACAGTTAAGAATCAAGGGCTAGGGAGATAGCTCAGCAGAATAAGTGATTGCCTGGAAAGCTCAAGGTCCTGAGTTCAGTCCCTGGTACTGCACCAAAAAAAAAAAAAAAAAAAAAAATCAAATAGGAATCTGATCCTTCCCTTTTTATTCTTTTTCCCGTCCAGCATTTCAACTCATAAAATAATCTACTGTGTGGGGAAGGGAAGGTGCTGAGAGAGCTGAATGCCCTGAGATGCAAGGAGGTGTGTGAAAATGACCTCTTTCTCACATTAGCACCTGCTTCATGGGGCTTGGGGCCTAAGGGTCCAAAGAAGAGTGAAGGCAGGGAGAGCAGTGGGACTGAGGGCCTCTGCCCTGTGCCAGCCAGGCACAGGGCTGAAAGCTGAGAGGACTTGAAATTAACACAGCGGTAGGAGCCAATCAGGAGGCTGGCGGGGGAGCTCAAAGCGGGTAACGACTCTAGGGTATTTCTTTCACAAGTACAGTGGCTCTCCCTGCAGGATTCCCTTCAATGGCAAGACCTAGATCAGTTCACTGACTGCGAAAATTCAATTAGTCCTCCATCAGGAAGGGGAGAATTGGGTGAAGCCCAGGAAAATGACGGGTCTCTCTTCAAGCTACTTCGTGGTGGCAGCTTCCCAGATACTGACCTGGATGGATGCGTGTGTGTAGCTGGGGCGGCTGTTGGGACTAGAGGGCCTCAGCTTTCCCATACCTAAATGGACTGGAGAATGGATTGGTTTTGTTCACAAAGTGAAAAAAAGATGTCTTTATACAAGTATCATTCCTTTTATTTCTGCTGTTCCTGCCACTCAGTCTCAGAGTGCTATCCTGTGGGCTGTACATTTCCTTTTTTGGAAGCTCATGGGACAGACAGGTTACATCTCATGCTCTACCTACTGGATCTCAAAGGTCAGCTCTGAAGTTCAAGAGCATCCAAGGACTGAGGAATGCTGTTTGAGAGAAGTTTGGCACTGAGGCCCGAGAATTCCTGAAGGTAACACAATTGGGCTTGGAGACCCAGAGCAAAGTGGTTTTAGAAATACTCCACTTTTTCCTGGTAAGTTGAAAAATAACCAGCTCCTTGGGTCCTCAGCCTCACATGAGTGTGCGGATGCTGACAGAGCAGAGCCCACTGCAGACGGGGCATCGTCCACTCTTCTTGTTCGCCTTGCCACATCCTAGGTGCTGCCCAGCCCTGGCTCCAGATGCAGGGAGTCCAGTCCTCCTTCTTCTCTTTAGCACCCCTCTCTCCTCTGGTCCCCATCGTCTTCCCCATGGAGTGAGTCTTCAGCCAATAGAGTGCTTCCCTCACCTCCCAAAGACTCCTGCAAGGAGTGTCTGCCACCTCCTTCCAGGCAGACAAGGCCCCTGCCCCCCCAGGTGTTGCTAACTTCCTTGCCCCGGAGCTTCATGGGACCCTGCCCTCATGGGGCTCCTCATGTGGCGCCTTGACCTTGATCCCCTTGCCTCTCAGACCCTGGAGAGGAGATGCCTTGCTTCTCTGCTTCACCTGCCTCTCCCTGCATGTCTTTGGTCTCCCTAGGAGAAAGACCCTGGGGATCAGGGTCTATGACTTTTGTGCTGCTAGAGCCTCAGCAACTAGTTCACCATGCTTATTGAATCAATGGGAAGGAATTCTGGGCTAGGAATAGTTTGTGATTAGCAATTTGAAGTGGGCCACTTACCAACTGCTGTATTTAGAGCTTCTTCTTTTTTTTTTAAATACACTGACTTGGACAGCTATCCCCAGGGGCCTGCTGTTGAAATATTTCCTCAATGTTCAAAACATGTCAAATCGTACTCTTGCCTCTGGTAGCCCTGCCCCCAGTCCTGCTAGGTGAAGCAAAGAAGGGTCTTCTCAAGCCAGCTCCATCCTAAATATTATGGCTTCAGTGATCTGTATCTCTTTCTTTTTTTCTTTCCCTTCTCCCCTTCCTCTTTCCTTCATTAGAGAGTGAACCAGAAGCCTTGTGCATGTTAGACAGAGCTTCATGGCTGAATCACTCACTTCTCCACTCATTTTCACTTTTTATTTTGAGAAGTGATCTTGCTGAGTTGCCCAAAGAAGTCATCTCAAAAGTCATGCTGCTGGGCTGGGGACATAGCTCTGTGGCTTAAGTGCCTGCCAGCACAAGCACATACCTGTAATCTCAAAGGTATGAGTTGTCCTATGAGTCCCATGTTGGTGTCTGAGCACATGCCTGCCCTGAAACTGGGCATGGTGACACACGCCTGTAATCCCAGCACTGGGGAAGCTTCGACAGGAGGATCACTACGAGTCAGAGCTGTATAGTGAGATACTATACCAAAGAAATAAATAAAAAATTATTAATATTATTATTATTTTATTTTAAAGTAATGCTGCTGGGCTGGGGAGATAGCTCAGTGGAATAAGTGCTTGTCTGGCAAGTGCAAGGGCCTGAGCTCAATCCCCAGTTCCAGAAAAAAAAAAGTCATGCTGCTGCTGGGTGTGGTGGCACATGCCTGTAATCTCAGCACTTGGGAGGCTGAGACAGGAGGATCAGTGTGAGTTAGAGAACAGCCTGAGCTACAAAAGCTCAAGGCCGGCCTGAACTGCATAGTGAGACTCTATCTCCAAAAGACAAAAAATAAATAAAATTAAGTAATGCTGATGAGAAACAGTACACAATGACTTTGTCTTTAAACTATTTAGGTAACAGAATAGCACAAGCCCCTAGGTTCAATTTTAAATGAAAGAAAGAGGAAAAGAGGAAAGTGTGACATGCTTCTTGTGCCTGTTGTTATTCCTGGGGAGAGGACAGCAGCACATAGAGTGGTCTGCTGGAGGGCTGACTGGATGCAGTCTGTGCTGGAGTCCCAGGCCTATGGCTGACCTTTAGGATGCTGGCCAGACTCCACATGGGCCCCTTGTTCCCACCATCTGTCCTAAGGGCTATAATGAAGCACTCACTAAGTTAGGGATTTTGCTGGGTGCTGGGCAGCTCGGAACTGTGTAGAAGGTTGCAGTCCTCGAGCTCATCAGTTGCCTGAGACTGCAGGCATCCATCTGGAGACTGCTGCTGGACCCAAGGCCTAGACAGTCACTGTGATCCTCAGGATGTCCAGCAGCTCTCATGTGACACCTCCCCCTCCCAAGCTCTTTTGTCAAGGACTTGGCTCTGTAATCTCAAAGGTATGAGTTATCCTATGAGTCCCATGTTGGTGTCTGAGCTTGGGCCGTTGCTTCATGGAGCCCCCTCCACTGTGTCCTCCTTTGCACCCAGGCCTGGGGTGCGTATTTCCTGTGCCCCGGGCAGCAGGATGCTGTTTGGGCCTGGCATACAACCCCACCCTTGCAGTCGCTGAGTTATTCTGGAGAAGAGTGATGTAGGATGTTGATGTTTGGCAACATGGCTCTCCACTGGTTGGGGACATGTGAACACCAGGTCCCTGAGCCCAACTCTGCCAAAACTTTTCCCTAGCCAAGGGCCCTGGCTTTATGCTTATACTCTTCAGGGGCTGTGTGGCTATGAAATGTACTTGGGTTCTCAAATATTTTTTTTGGAAATGAGTCCTAAGACTTGATTTTACAGTTTGCCTTATACTTTTGGAAAATTTCATTATTCACAAATTAACAATTAACGGTTGATAATTTTGTGGGATATATATATATATATATATATATATATATATTTCTCCAAAATAACAAAATGGTGTGAGAACAAGTGTTCTGTGATTCCTGGAGGACACCTCCATCTTGTATGTGCCTAGACCATAGTGTTGATACACTTCCTTACTGCCTTCTCCATTGGGCTGTGTTCCTTGATGGAGGCAGGGAGCCAACATCCTGTGTGGGGGCGGCCTGGTCTCACAGCCTATGTGGAGGGCGTTGGCTGAAGCATTGATGTGCATTATTGTATTCAAAACTGACAGGTGCAGTCACATCCCTGGCTGAAATTGAAGGCTGAGGTCACCCGCACAAGGAGGACTAAACCCTGAGCTAAATGAAGCCCTGAAGTAACAGGAACAGGTCTGTGCTTCCCAGGAGGGGATGAGGGGCTCCCTCTCCAAAGTACAAGGTGATCTAGAAGAACTCAATTTACACCCTTGGCTCCCCTGGGCTGGGGGATCAGCAGAGGGCGGGATAATCCCAGCTTCCAGAGCAGATGGTTTCTGACTACCGCTTGACCCAGTTCCTCCCAGCAGATGACTGGCAGCAGGGCTGACAGCTCTGCCACCAGGGGATAAAAGTGTGGACCCTCTTCCCACCAGTATGGATATGGTGGCATTAGCCTGTCCCTGGTGATAGGTGAATGGGCAGGATGCTGTACCTATCTCTCCCTTTCCCCAGCCCTCCAGCCCAGGTGAGGGCTACTGCAGAGCAGGCCAGGAATGAGGCTGCCCCCCAGCTTATGACAAGGAGTAGGGGGTGTCAAATCCTTCATGGGCTCAGTGACTTGTTTGTTTGGGCAATCATGCCTTCAATAAGTTCTCCCTGGTGATCTGTCAGGTCTGACACCAGACAGGACCCAGGAGGCCTGGTCCCTACACTTGAGATAGCTGAGGGAAGTAACAGCCAGGAAATCACTACACAAGGCACAAGAGAACCAGCAAGGGCTTCACCGAGGAGATACTGGGCTGGATCCCAAACAATGAAGAAGAGTATGCCACGTGGTTAGTGACTTCGGTGATGGTGAAGACCAGAGGGCACATGCATGGTGAGTGAGACTAACCAAACTCAGGAGAGGGCTTTGATCAACCCCTCCTCAAGGCCTCCAGATTCCCAAGGAAGCAGATGGGGGCAACAGAAAATGTGACTAGTGGAGAAGTCTGAAGAGGGCAGAAGGGCTGCCAGGAGTTGGGAAACTCATATCTGCCCTAGTTTTGCCCAGCAGACTTTGGGTCGGTTCCTCCGACTGGGAGGGAGGGGGCGCTCTGCCTCCAGACTTGCCGGCCCTGGCTGGGTTGCTGTTCTGGCCCACTGCCACGCCACCAGAGAGGCTGGCCAGGGAGTTTCTCCATGAGCGTGGGGGCTCCCTCTACCTTGGTCGTCCCTAAATGTACAAGGAAAGCTAAAACGACCTCCCACTTCACTTCTCCCTGGAAGTCCTGCTTGTTGCCAGTTGAGGCCCTGGTTAGCCATAAGACGTGGGGCTGTGCTCTGGAAATAGGGCATTGTACCCTGTTGGCACTGTCCTGCTGCTCCAGACCCGGGTGGGGGTGTGAAGACCAACGGAAAGACTGTGTTGTACTTGTGGGGGTTCTGGACCCGGCAGGGAATGTTTCTACTGATGGAGTGTTTCTTGTGTGGCAGACAGGGCATGGCGTCTGGAACCACTCTTTTCTTGGGTTCTATGAGGAACTTGTCCAGTCACTTCATTTGGGTCTCCCAACCAGCCAGCGTGACATAGGTGTCACTGAGCCCCTTTACAGACGTGGAAGCAGAGGAGGAAGAAGAGATCAGAGAAAGTGAGGATTCTATCCAATGGCTTACAAAACAGGCAGGGTCTGAGTCCTGACTGGAACAAGCCAAGGGTGTCCAAGAGAGGTTGCGGAGGTGCTGGAGACCCAGCCTGCCCGGCAAGCTCTGGGACTCACAGAGGCCTCGTGCTTGAGGCTGGATCCTTGCACAACCCAGGGGAGGTAGCACCTGGCCAGGAGACCACTGCTTCCCTTGCCCTCGGGCCTGAGAGATACACGCCTCTCCAGTGCAACCGCGGCCCCGGGTTTTCCACGAGGACATTGCTGCACAGCAGCGGCTTCCACCCATCAAACCTAGGGGCAGAGCCTAGGGATTGCGGCCGCCGCTGCTCTTGCCTCCCCAGGCCCGCATGCAAAAGAGCGCCCCAGGGGGCTAGGGATGGGCTGGGGATGGGCGGTGCGGTGGGGGCGAGTGCCCCATCCAGCGTCCGGAGTCTGTCGGTGGGGCTCGGCGAGGGTCGGAGCACCCACCCACGTGGTAGGAAAGTTTCGAGGCAGCAAATGCGGCCGGGCACCTCAGGATAGGTGGGTCGGGGACGCAGAGGCCCATTTGCCCCTACAGGCGAAGGCAGAAAGCAAAAAGCGGAGGCGAGCTGGGTGGGGCGGAGGAGCGGGCAGCACCGACCTGAACAGATTCCGCCTCCCCCTCCGCCCCCGGGAAGCCCGAGTGGGTTGGCGCGGGCCGTCTCCTCCCGCACGGCCAGGACGACACTCCTCCGCCCCCCTTTCTGCCGACGTCTATCTCCACGCGCGCGCACATATGGAGATTGTGCGGCTTTTTTACCCCTCGGGATAAAAAACGGGGAGTGTAAAAGAGAGGGCAAAGCGAAGAACTCCTTCTCGGCGCGCTCTGCTCTCCGCGCGCGGCTGGGCGCAGAGACGCCGCCGCCACCGCCCGCTCTGCCCGGCCTGCGGCGTGTGCCAGTGGGAGCACCGGCAAGGGCACCGCTCCCGCGAGAACCACAGACCTCGGGGGCTCGAGCTGACTCGCCGCCGCCGAGGCAGGCAGGAGACGCGGCAAGGAGGGCCCCGCGCCCCGCCGGCCCGCGCAGGCAGGCAGGCAGGCGGGCAGGCGGGCAGGCGGGCAGGCGGGCAGGCGGGCAGGCGGGCCGGCGGGCTGACGGAGGGCGCGCGGGAGGCGGCGCGGAGGCCCGGGAAAGCGCGCCGCTGCCGGCCTGCCCGCCTGCCGCTCGCCCGCGGATGCGGCACCGCGGGAGCTTGGAGACAACTTTGCCGCGTGACGCGCCGAAAGGACTGCAGGGCCCGCGGCCGAGGGCTCGGCTCCGCCTGTGAGCGGGCCCGCGCGGCGGCGCTCCCCGGCACCGCGCTCGCTCGCGCCGCCGCCCGCTGGTCCGCGGCGGGGACGACCTGCTCGCCCGTCGCCGCCGCTGGGGCTCTTCTCCGGCGCGAAGCAGCGAGGGCGAGGCGCTCAGGTGCGAGCGGGGCCCCGCCGCAGCGCCCGCCGCAGCGCCGCGCCAAACCGTGCCCAGCTGCGCTCCGGCGGCTCCGGGCACCTTCGCTTCCGTCTTGACCAACTTGCGCCGACCGGTTCTTTCGCCGCCTTCGCAGCGCGGCGGCCGAGCCGCTGCCGCTGCCGCTGCCGCTGCCGCTGCCGCTGCCGCTGCTGCTTTCGCTTCCCCCGGAGCCGAGGACTGCGGGGCCTCGACGCGGAGAGGATGGGCAGAAGGCTGCAGATGCTGAGGCGCCCCGAGACGCCCGCGCAGCAGTGACCGGCCGAGCCCAGCCCAGCCTCTTGCGGCCCGCCGGCCCCCAGCGCCCCTACCCCGCCGCGCGGGAACCCCACGGCTGGCCCGGTCTCCTCCCCCTGCGAGCCGGCGGGCCCTCCCGGCAGGCGGGCGGGCGGAGGCCCCGGCGGGCGGGCGAGGGCGAGGGCGAGGGCGAGGGCGAGGGCGGGGGCGGGGCGAGGCGGTGCGCCCGGAGCCCGGAGCCCGCAGCCCGCAGCCCGGAGCCCGGCCCTGCGCTCGGCTCGCTCGCCTCGCGGCGGGCGCCCTCGTCGCCAGCGGCGCACCATGGACGGGCTGCCCGGTAGGGCGCTGGGGGCCGCCTGCCTTCTGCTTCTGGCAGCGGGCTGGCTGAGGCCCGAGGCTTGGGGCTCCCCCACGCCCCCACCGTCTCCCGCTGCGCCGCCGCCGCCCCCGCCGCCCGGAGCTGCGGGCGGCTCCCAGGACACCTGTACGTCGTGCGGCGGCTTCCGGCGGCCGGAGGAGCTGGGCCGGGTGGACGGCGACTTCCTGGAGGCGGTGAAGCGGCACATCTTGAACCGCCTGCAGTTGCGGGGTCGTCCCAACATCACGCACGCGGTGCCCAAGGCCGCCATGGTCACAGCTCTGCGCAAGCTGCACGCGGGCAAGGTGCGCGAGGACGGCCGCGTGGAGATCCCGCACCTCGACGGCCACGCCAGCCCGGGTGCCGACGGCCAGGAGCGCGTCTCAGAAATCATAAGCTTTGCAGAGACAGGTGGGTCCGGCCTTTCCGGCGGCTAAGTGGTCCGTGTGCCCTCCCTTTTTTCCTCCCTCCCTCTCTTCTTCCCTGTCTTTGCCAGCTTCGCTCGGCCACCGCGTCCGCCGCATATCGCATGCCCTCGGGGGCGACCTGGACTCCAGGCCGGGCTTTTCGGCGTGGCAGGGGCCGCTTAGGTTGCAGTTCATTTCCCCCAGGCTGCGGACCTTTTTCTGCTCCCCATCCCCGCCGCAGTGAGCCCTGCCCTCCACCCCTACTCTCGGGAATTGGGCCCCAGCGCCTCTGGGCGCACGTCCCTCTCCTGGCAGATGCGCGGCCCTGGCTCTGTGGGCACTTGCTTGGTGATTGCTTAATGTTTTTGTTTCCCACGATCGCAGTGTAGGCTTAGCAGTGTGGATGGAGATGTGTGTGCTTGTTGATATACGTGGGCCGGAGGAGTGTGTGTGTGTGTGTGTGTGTGTGTGTGTGTGTGTGTGCGCGCGCGCGCGCGTGTGCGCGCACATGAGAACGCGCCTGCCTGAGAGGCCCCCGGGGGCTGCTTCCATTGCCGGGCGGCGTGGGCTTGCCAGAATTGCTGAAGTCTCTCCGGGGAGAGCTAGGCAACCTCTTTTCCGATTGTGTGGGCACCAGAATCGGGCGGAAGGCAGGCTTCTCAACAGGTCCATCATTTAAGCAGAGAAAGACGCGGCTCAGGGGACATCCCTGTGCCTTTCCTCTTTCTTGGCAGCGGCGACGGCCCTCTGGTCGGTAGAACCGCAGAGTTGGTAGTTAACAAAGGGTAGGACTCTTCTGGAATTTTCTCCCTGGTCCCAGATTACAGCTCCCTGCCGCTGTCGAAATGTAAAAATCAGGAGGAGAAAAATCTTTGAGAAGTTTAAAATGAGGAGGAAAATATGCCCGCGCTGAAATGCTGCAAGTGCTTTTGACTCCGCTGTCCTTTTCAGGACTTGAATGAGCCAGGCTGGCTTTTGTGCCTGGAGCTCGGCTGCATTTGTGCAGAGCGGACTGCAGAGAAGGTCGGAGAGGGGGACTCTCTGGTGCAGTGAAGGGGGGCAGACAGGGGGTCTGTGAGAGGAGGGGGATTGGTTGTGTTCCTGGCTCCAAATCCCCCCTCTCTAGGCAGGAAGACCGTTCTGGTGGCTCCTGGGGATGAAAAGGGATGAAAAGTTTTGCATGGCCGGGTGTGGAGAAAAGCAGAGACAATCAGGGTTGGTTTGCGCTTAGAAAGAAACGCATTGCCGTTTTAGCTGTCCGCCAGAGTCAGGGAAAGCTCGACATGCAATTAGAGGGCTTGGATTAAAAGGTGCTTTGGGGCCCAGGGTAGAAATGTGATTCGGAAAGGTCGAGGAGGCCTTTTGGTCCTGGTGGCACAAAATGACAGCGGGGGCTGTTATATTTCTGGTCCATTTCACGGAGCCAGCTCTTTGACTTATAAATAACAGATTCAGGTCACAGGCAGCTTGTCCAAGACCAGCTTTTAAGGCTGCAGTTTCTCCCATTTCGAAGTCAGATGTCAGAGTTATTAGAAGAGCAGGCAGAGCCTGAGGAGAGGGCTAGGGCAGCTGTGGTGTGGAAGGTTTGATGAATCGAGCTGTGTCCACAGAGTTGCCTTATCCTGGGGGGAAAAAAAAAAGTAGACTGTCAGAGGGAAGGGGCCTGGACATGTAGGGTGGGCTGGCATGGCTGATCTTGTTGAGCTGAACTATCCAGAGAACTATCAAACTAACCACCTTTTCCTTGGAGATTTTGAATATGCTATGAATAGGGAGCCAGGGTCTTCTCAAAGAATTGGTTCTTAAGTTTCAAGGCTGAATATCCTGTCCCTAGAACTACTTGGAAATAAGGGCTGTGCCTGCAAAGCACACGTTCCTATGTCAGAAATCTGAGCAGAGCTTGCTTGTTTGCAGTGGAGGTTCCACTGGGGGTTGGATCAGATCATGCTTAGGTAAACACTGGAAAGAGGAGGTAGGTGGCTCAGTTGGATTTTGCAATGCCCTAAGTTCACCAAAAAAAAAAAAAAAAAAAAAAAAAGAAAAGGCCCAGCTTAAAACAACCCACCCCCAAATCTTCTCTGCAATCCTGGTTTTGTTTTCCACATTTCACAGATACCCATAACAACTTGTTAAGATCTTGGCCTCCTGACAAGTTCCTCTGTTGAGCTTTTAGGCCTGACAGCCAGTCTCAAGGGAGCCCTGGGCTAGGAGAGGTGAGGCAAGGTTTCATAGGCCCAGGCCCTCCAGCTCTGACCTGGCCTGGGTTTCTCAATGGGAAATGATGTTCTCCACCTCTCCCAAGTTACAGGCAGAGGTCTGGATCCCAGGAATGGTATTTCTGGTCAGTAACATCTTCCAGCTGTGTGGAAAGTGTGTGTTCCGCACCAGGCAGCGGAGTGCATTTCCCTGTTGCCTCGTGTTCTGCTGAAGTTAACTCAGCCCGTTCTCCCCCTTCCCTGCAGATGGCCTGGCCTCTTCCCGGGTCCGCCTGTATTTCTTCATCTCCAATGAAGGCAACCAGAACCTGTTTGTGGTGCAGGCCAGCCTGTGGCTTTATCTGAAACTCCTGCCCTATGTCCTGGAGAAAGGCAGCCGACGGAAGGTGCGGGTCAAAGTGTACTTCCAGGAGCAGGGCCACGGTGACAGATGGAATGTGGTGGAAAAGAAGGTGGACCTCAAGCGCAGTGGCTGGCATACCTTCCCACTCACAGAGGCCATCCAGGCCCTGTTTGAGCGAGGTGAACGAAGGCTCAACCTAGATGTGCAGTGTGACAGCTGCCAGGAGCTGGCCGTGGTGCCGGTGTTTGTGGACCCAGGCGAGGAGTCACACCGGCCCTTCGTGGTGGTGCAGGCCCGGCTGGGGGACAGCAGGCACCGCATTCGCAAGCGAGGCCTGGAGTGTGATGGCCGGACCAACCTCTGTTGCAGGCAACAGTTCTTCATTGACTTCCGGCTCATTGGCTGGAATGACTGGATCATTGCACCGACTGGCTACTATGGGAACTACTGTGAGGGCAGCTGCCCGGCCTACCTGGCGGGGGTCCCAGGCTCTGCCTCCTCCTTCCACACGGCGGTGGTGAACCAGTACCGCATGCGGGGCTTGAACCCTGGCCCTGTGAACTCCTGTTGCATCCCCACTAAGCTGAGCTCCATGTCCATGCTCTACTTTGATGATGAGTACAACATCGTCAAGCGCGATGTGCCCAACATGATTGTGGAGGAGTGTGGCTGTGCCTGACAGTGACGGGCAGGGGCGTGGCGGCAGTGGTGCTCAGGACAGAGCCCCCCTGTGGGGGCAGGAGGTGCACAGTGGGCTGGCACGCTCATTCCATCAGGCTGCAGAGAGAGTCAGGGTGGGGCCCAAAAGCATTTTTGCTACTCTGTAGAGCAACCAGTCAAAACCAGAGGGTGAACCCTCAACGACATGAGACTTTCAAATGCACACGTAGACACGCACAGCCAGACGCATCCTGCCACCCACACAGCAGCCTCCAGAATACCAACAAGTGGATGTGGTGACAAGTGGCAGCTTAGCTACCAATGCCTGTCAGTGGCAGAGAATGGGGTGAGCAGCCCTCATTCCCACCAGCTGGCCCGGTTACTCTGAATTGCGCCTTCTGAGCACACATAAAAGCACAAAGACAGAGACACTGAGAGAAGGAAAGCGAGAGAGGAGAGAGGGAGGGAGAGAGGAGAAAGCGCCAATGAGAAGAAAAGCAGGATGGGGCATGTGTAGCCAGGCAGAGGGCTATGCGCTGTGCGTCCCCTTGACCGGTCCTGGGCCTGCGCTGCCTCAGCTCCTGCTGGAAACATGTTTGCTTCCTTCCCACCTGGAATTTTCTGTGCTGCGAGAGCAGGGGAGCTGTCTTTCCACACTCTTGAAGAGGGAAAGTGGCCCGGGAAGGACACTGCCTGTCAGACTATGGCAATGGGTGATGACTGTTTGACTGTCATTGGGCCCTGATGTGTGTGTGTGTGTGTGTGTGTGTGTGTGTGCCACGTGTGCACACAGGTGCGTGCGTGTGTTTGTGGGGTGGGAGGGAGGGAGAGAAGAGGGGTCTCAATTTGATGCTTTAACTGATCTCTAGCAGCTGACAGGTCATTTGTGCCAGCTGTAGAACTGAAAAGAGACTTATTTATCAGTTATCATTTTTAAGTGAAAACTACAATTGTTCTAAATGAGAAGAAAAAAGTTGCAATCTGTGCCCTTTGCTGGGGACATTCCTCTAGGACTGCTTGGGGGAGGGGGAAGATCATCATTAGTCAGAGGGATAAGCCCAGAGGAGGATGGTGGCCATAGGGGCATTCTGGAAATACAGGTAGGGGTTTCCCCAGCGCAGGGTGAGAAGGAAGAGCTGCTCGGCTGGTCTTGGAGGGATGAGGGAAGCTCTCAGCTGCTTTGCAGAAGTTGCCACGTGGGTGGGCCCTGGCCAGCAGAGCTGGCTGTGGACGTGGCCCCTGCTGCCCACCTGCCTGCCCGCCTGCCCCGCATTGCACTTGCAGACCTGCCTGAACACACGCTGTAGCACTTGCCGATCTGCGAGTGTCCAGACGTGGGCGGGGGAACAGCTGATCTGACTTTCCCCGTACACGTCCAAGTGCCACGTGAACTATGCAATTTAAAGGGTTGACCCACACTAGATGAAACTGGACTCGAACAACTCTTTTTATATTTTTTATACTTGAAATGAAATCCTTTGCTTCTTTTTTAAGCGAATGATTGCTTTTAATGTTTGCACTGATTTAGTTGCATGATTAGTCAGAAACTGCCATTTGAAAAAAGAAGTTATTTTTATAGCAGCAAAAAAAAGAATACAGTTAAATGTATTATACATAATTTTGGAACCAAAGAGGCCAACAGATCAGTTTTAATTTTTATTAGATGGTGAGGCCATCTTTCATGAGGTAAATGTTCTGAACAATCCTTTGAGTGGCCTGCCAATGTTTCAGGGTATAAATGGATTTTGTTTATTCAGTTTGATGTGTCTTTTCTATCCTTACACACTCAGAAGGTAGAGTAAAAATGACTGTGGTAGAATGCAGGTGTGTATCCTTAAATCCTCATCTTTATGTTTATTTAATAAAGCTCCCCTTAGGTTCTGTTTCATAATAATTTAAAACCAAACAGTTTCCCCATAGCCTGGCTGTTAAAGTATTTTGCGTCTATGTACAGTTTAAGAAAATAAAAGATTGAGTGCCACAGGTTTCCTGCCTTGTGTGATGTCTGGGCGGTGGGCCTGGCTGGAGGTGGGCAGCTGGGAGGAGGGTCAGCCCAGGTGTCCAGCTTCCATGCCAGCAGCGCTGCAGCCCACTCTCCACAATCTGAGTCCTTGCCATTGGACTTATGTCACTCAGAAGCTAGGAAAGATGGCAGAAGATCAAAATGAAGGACAATTAGCAAATTCATGAATTACACATTTGCTTACCCTTTGAGTCCCAAGGCTAATTACGTTCTACGAAGGCTGTGTCTATTACCATTTGAAAGTCCCCATCCCTGGAAGCAAATGGATGCCTGTCCATCCAGGGAACCCCCCCTAACCTCTGCCTACCTCCAGATGCTGATACAAATGATGGGGACCCAGAAGAGGCTCCACCTTGGGAATCAGTGCCATGACTATTGTCTCCTGTGGGGGCTTGAGCTGGTGGAAAGTGGTGGTGACAGTGACAGCAGTTCAGTTGCCACTTGGAAGTGTGAGGAAGAGACCTGTGCGGTCCTGTTTCTTGCAGCCCCTGCACCAGGCAGCTTTATTTCCAAAGGTTGGGACCAGAAGTCCAGAGAGCCCAGGGGCCATGGCCAACCTATCTGCTTGCCTAAGTGGACTAAGAGGATAGCAGGACTAAGAGGACAGCAGTCTTATGGACTTCCTTTATGTGATGCTGTATAGGCCCAATGGGGCACCCATTGGGTCTGCATCTCTTGTGGTTTTCCCAGAAAAATTTCAGGATAATTGGGATTCTCTAACCCCATTAAGCTGTCAATGGGGACTGGAGGGAGGCTGGACAGCTACAGGGTCTCTCGATTCAAATAGCCACCTATTAGCCGGGAGCCCTCTTCAGCCCCTGTGTTTCTTCCTTCCTTGCCCTGCCATGACAGTGTGCTCTGCTGGTCCTGGGGCCTTGTGTCGATCTGCAAGACTGTGAGTCAGTATAAACTTTATGGGGGCAAAACCAAAAATGTAATGTCAGGGCTAGCGTCACCACTTGGGGCAGCATCTCCCAGCTCTGTGTGCCAGCCCCCACTGTGAGGGTTTCACATCCTCAGCACACCCCCTGTGCCATCCACCCTAGGATTCCTTTAGAGGACAGAAGTGGGGGGCGGGGGTGTGAGCACAGGGGCCTCTGCTTTTTGGGTGCTGAGCACTTGTGGGTGTCTCCCAAGGGTGGGCTGCCCAGTTGGTCCTTTGAGTACAACAGAAGCTCAAGGGAGGATGCTCGAGTCATGAGGATGGGGGCCTGGCAGACATTGTCCCTGGGTGGCTTTCTGCTGCCACATGCTGGCATGTGTCCCTGTGGGACCTAGGGTCCCTCTCAGGGTGCGACACGGTGTGATCTAGCTTTCTTTTGTCTTTTCCACACAGCACACTCTGTCCTGTCTTTCTGTTGCTTTCTTTCCATTTTTTCTCCTGTCCCGAGGGGTCATATCTCCCTGAAGAGTTCCCTTGAGCCCACCCTGCCTGGACCAGAGAGCAGGCAGCCCTCTCCAGCTAGGCAGGCCCAGGGTTGCTCACTGGATTCTCCCCAGCCAGACTTGAAGACATCCCTCCCTCCTTCCCCCTACTATCCCCCCTTTTTTCTCATGGCCTCTAGGCCATCACCACTCATGCTGGGTCCAGTGGAATGGGCAGAGCCATAAGAGCACTGTCCCTGATCCCTCAGGTGCCTCCCCGAGCCCCCTGCACTGTTTGAGGGTCCCCATGTGGGGCTTCAAAGTTTGCAGCAACTTAATGGAGCCCCAGGCCTGATTTTGGGGGTCCCAGGGGAAGAGAACACTCACACTGATCTGTGCATCACAGGCAGGAAGACTAAGACGCAGGACCGGAGGAGCTGAGGACCTCCTTGGCTTGTGTTGCCCTTCCAGCCCTCTCAAGGCCTGGCCAGGATGGGCACCTAGGCACCTTGTGGGGCAGCACTTAGAAGGGAATCTGATGTGTCAGACCTGCATCTCTGCTCCCCAAGACATGACCTGACAAGGTCACCAGGGCTCTGCCAAAGTGCCAGGAAGATCCTGGGGGAGGAACTCAGCAAGTCTAGCACTGTGGCTGGGCTCTGACCCACCTGGAAGTCAGGTGGCCCTGGGCTACACCTGTCAGGCCCTCTGCAAAGCCCTACTAGTTACCATTGCTAGGAATTCCCAAATGGATCACAGGCCACCTTGCCTTTGACTTTGGAAAACACTGTGAGGCTTGGTCTTGGGAAGAATCAGAGTCACAGGAGGTAGGGATTGTATGTGTAAGTTGATGTGGAGGACACAGGCTGCCACCAAACCACAGAAACTGCTGTGGGCTGAGGAAAGCAAGCCTTTCCTGGCAAAGTAATGGAAACTGTTTCTGTGGGTAGAGGCCATGGGTGCTGCCCAATGGGCTGCTGGGCTTTTCATGGGATGCTTGGAGCCCAAGACAGGCCACTGTTGGGGTTGTAGGGTCCCACATACGGTAGGGGCTGTGCGTGTGCAGGCATAGTGCACACAGTGCGCGTGTGCGGGATGGAGTGGGTAGGGCGCCAGGGGTGTGGACTGGGAATTGTGGGTAAGGTGGAGTGATGTACTGCTTGGAGATGGTAGGTGTGACTGTGTGTGATGAGCATGTAGCGCTCGAGGCTGCGACTGTGGGTGTGTGCAGTTGGCTGTGTGTGTTTGGAGTGCGTGGCTGGCTGTTTCTGAGGTTGTGAGGTTGTGTGGGTGAGTGTGAGACCGTGTGTGGGGTTGGCGACTGGCTGATGGGATGGGCGTGGTTGGATGTTTGGCTGTGTGCACTGCTTGTTGCTTTCGTTTCCTTCTCATCGAGCAGTAGCACACCCAGTCAGTCAGTCGTGCACTTTGCCACTGGATTAGTTGTAGTTTTAAACTGGGCACTTGTTCCCTTGTAGTTGGGGTTCATGATGTCCTTCCTGCGCAGCATGTACTGGGCTGGCTGGGCACAGGCGCCAGGTCTGCAGTGTGCACAGTACCCCGGTATGGTTTGCCAGTCCCTGCTGCCCTGCTCCGGGTACTCAGTGCCAGGGGATTCCCAGGATGTCTGCAACCTCAAACCTAGAGCACTTTGAAAATGCACAGCTACCATCCAGACATTTAGTCTCTCCCTGGACATTCACTGGGCGCCTGTTCTACCCGTGTGTTATCTTGGTGTAGTCCTCACAACAACCTGGGGGCTGAGAGACACAGGGATCATTAATCTCATTTATGCGTGAAAATATGGAGGCTGCACAGCGCCTGAGGAGTGGAGTAGGAGTTTGGCCACTGGAAGCTGTTCCCAAATCACTCATAGCCAGTGGGCTGCCCCTAGGACAGTGCCAGTGCCTACCAGAGGCTGCTGATGACATGGACACAGCTAGAATGGGACTGGGCTCCGGGTGGCTCCCTTTTTGCTGTTTTCTAGCACATTCTCAGGAAAGATTCTGGGCGCCTGGCTGGAGCCCCGCCCTTCTCTCTTTGCAGCACACCCCCCTTGTCCTCATTTATTCCCCGAGTACTCTCAGGGCCCTTGACCATGACATCAGTGGTCACTCATGGAGAACTAGATGTCCTATCTGATACAGTGTGGTCTTTACAAGCTCCCTGTGGACAGGCATGTGTGTCTGCCTTACTGAGGGGGCGTGGAGGTGCAGGGTGTGAAGTGGGAGGAGCAGCCCTCTGCCTTCCAGGTGCTGCCTACTCTTCCTGCAGTGTTCTGAGAGACCCTCAGAGCCTCAAGTCCCATGAAACTGGGGAACGGAGGAGAAAGTCAAAGAGCATATGGCTGTAAGGACAGCAGGGCCTGGTTCTCTCCACCCCAATCTTGTCCCCACAGGGGGTCCTGAAGGTCCATCTACCTCCATTCCAGGTGCCTGCCCACCTGCAGATCCCACCTGCTGAGAATGGTTCCACTTGTGAGCAGGAAAGGGATCTGTGGGATCACCCCAGACCCTCAGGGAATCTGATGGTGAGGACCCAAGGGGTTCTGAGAACAGGGGCACCTACCACATTATCATGTGAGATTGCAAAAATGAAATCACCACGTGGGGGTGCAGGGGGCAGAGGAGAAGGGCACAAGGAGGTTTCCTCTCTTCTCTTCCATTGCAGGGAGCTTTAGAACCTCTCTGGGAGGGGATGCAGTAGGGGCCAGTGTGGGGACAGCCCCAGCAGGCTGCTGCTGCTCCCTCCTTGCAGGCAAGCTCCTGTTCTGTTCTCCTGTCTTTCTCCTTGCTCTGCCCTCATCTTGGCTTCTGTGTCTACCCTGGGAAGCCCCAAGGACAGGAGTGAGGGTAGGCCTCTGGCTGCTACTTCCAGTGCTTGTACAGGATGGGAGTTCTGAGGAGTTTGCTGTGCATAGCATCTGTCCCCAACACTGACTGTAGGCCTGTCAGTACAGCACAAATTGGGACGGGGTGGGGGGAGGGACAGGGGAAGCTGAGGGAGGGTGCCATGTGTGCATGTACATGTGACACTAAAGGACATCTCTGTCCACTTATGGAGCTCAATATAGGGACACAGCCCACCTGAGCTCATAGCTTGTTCCTAGGCCATTGGAGGCCCCTAGTGACCAGTGGGTGAGGTGGCCACCAGGCCCAGAGGACCCTTCCAAGTTTGCTGTCTTCTGGGAGGTTATAGGCTCTTTGCTGGGGCTTCCTGCATGTTTTCTCTTTCCTAGGGAACCCCACAGGGGAGCTAAGTCAAGGTTATCATCCACTATTGCAAATGAGCCTCAGGGGAGAGGGGCAGAGTGCTGAAGCCCTAATTTCCCTGCCTAGGGGTGGGCAGGGGCTGCAGGCCTTGGACTTCACAGGCTGGGCATAAACTGGAATGGAATATATCCCTTCCTTGGGGCCTAGATTTGCTCCTGAGGTACTCCTGATTTTAAGAGGTAAGCTTTGTTCTTGGGGAAAGGCTGGCCCTGGAGCTCTGTTCCTGCCACAGACAGGCCCTGCAGGCTATTGGAGGAGAGGACAGAGGTGTCCCCAGCTACTGTCCTGTGTGGCACTGTCACTATTGCAGCACCAGGGGCTTGCGGGCTCTGGCTGCTCCCCTTCCCACCCAGAGCCAGGGCCCCTCCTCTGCTGCCTGAGTGGGTGGAAGGTGCATCCTCACCTGGCTGCTCTCACCTCTGCATCTCCCTGGCGCCCTCCCGACCCTATAGACCTTTTCTCCCCTGCTATGCTCTGCTGCCTGTGATTCATCCTCTGGGGCTGTGGTGCTCTGGTGCAGGAGTTGGGCTCTCAGAACCCAAGGAACCAGGGATGGGGAGAGAGCTCAGTGATATAAGTGCCTGCCTGGCAAGCACCTGGCCGTGAGTTTGATCCCTGGTACTGAAAAAAAAAAAGAACCCACAGAACCTGGTGCCAGCCTCACCCCATGAATGGCTATGTGCACCCTTGTCTCCCCCAGAATGCAGGCTGGATTTCAAGGGAGTAAGACATGTTGTCCTTTACCATTCTATTCTCCTGAGCGTGGGACAGAGCAAGGGCTGTATGCATATTTCTCTCTCTCTCTCCCTCTCTCTCTCTCTCTCTCTTTCTTTTTTTTTATCTTTCCTTTTCTTTCTTTCTGGTACTGGGGATTGAACTCAGGAGCTTGTGCTTGCCAGGCAGGCGCTTAAGCTGCTGAGCTATCTCCCCGGCTCTATCCATGCACAATTCTTAAATGATGGAGGGCCTGTGGGATTCAGGGGAGAGGCTGACTCTACCTATCCATTTCATTGCTGGAGTGACCAACTCTGAGAGGCCATTTCGACCCAGTGGGAGCTCAGCCCTGGTGGGGACCAGAAACCAGCACTCTAGGCCACACCTTTGTTATTTTTCTTGCTTTTAAGAGCGCCCAGTGCCCTGCAGGTGACTCATGTAATAGCATTTTCGAAAGCCTCTAATTTGCCCAGTGTTCAGCAAGGCTCAGCTTCACACGAGCTGCCGCCACAGGCAAAGGCAATGCCGATCCAAGCAGGTGGCAGTGCGGGCCTGGGCGCCAATAAAGATCTGTGCTGGCTTCCTGGTTCCTCTCTGGCACCCGCGCGGGCCTCTCTCCCACCTCGGGAGAGTGTGGCTTGTCACCCGAGGGTGTCTCGTAAAGCTCAGCTTTAATTAATCAATTGCTGAGCGATGAATCGGTGAATGCGGGGCCTCACTCCCCCATGGGTGACTGGCACATTAACGAGGGCCAATTATTTCAGCATTAATAATTAATCTCCAACCAAGCAGGGGAAGAGTGGAAATCGGCTCTGCCAGCCAGCCTGCCACCCGGTGCAGCTCGCAGTCGCATCCAGAGGAGCTGCCCGGGTCTCACTGCTGAGCCCAGGACGAGGCTTAGGGCCTGGCCCTTGAGGGCAGCGGCTGTATGGGCTGTGCCACCTGCAGGTATTTGGTGTGTCCTGTTGATTGACAGCTGTTCCAGGACCAGGCACATCCCTGCTCTGTAACTATAAGCACTTTTTCCACCTTCTGTCCCCTACAATTTTTTTATTTGGAAGGCTAACGGATGGGACTGGGTGGTTCATTCCTGTCTCTAGTGTTTAGTCAAGTAGCTCCTGTGTGCTAGGCCAGTCATTTGTCCACCTAGAAGCTACATCTCTGTCCTTGAAAGAGTTAGCAGAGGTGCTGTCTGTGGCCACAGTCATTTCTGTCACAGGGTGTAAGGGGGGGCCCTGGAGGTCTGGGATGGCACCAGGAGTGGCCAGTTGTCTCCCCCAACCCTGTTTGGCTACTTGGCTTCCCTGGTAGGGCCACCCTGGATGGCATTGGCAGGCCAGTGACTGAAGCCATGGTGGCAGGATCACCTGCTACTGCAGAGTGTGGATGGGCTGGCGTGACAAGTCATGTGTGATAGGATCTGCTGGCCACAGTGACAACCAAGCCTGCACTGTCACCCACAAGTTGGGGCAGGGCTGGTCCTTCGAGGCTGAGTGGTCTCAGAGCAGTGGGAGAGGCGAGGGATGACCATTCACAGGCTGCTGAGGTCTGAGGACTGCAGAGAAGCCCATCGTAGTCTCATGAAGGGGGAAACTGAGGCCCAAAGAGGGTCTATGACTTGCCCAAGGTTCTCAGATAAAGGAGCTCAATTTAATAGCCCAGTTTTCCCAAGTGCTTGCTTTGTGCACCTTGCTGTGGGGTACCCCTAGTAGGTACTCAGCGCCCACATCCCATCCTTACCTGTGCTGATGTACCCAAGCAAGCACACAGCTCAGAGGTACACCGTGGGAGCACAAAGGGGAAAGGAGTCCCATGGAGGGCTTCTTGGAGGAGGCAGTCCCAGGTAGTTCCCTGTAGGGCCACCTTAGGCCTTGGGCTCCCTCCCTGATCTTGTTCCTGTTCCTGTAGTTTCCAACAAGGTCCAAAGAATGGTTCTCCAGCAAGACTGTGGTGTGGATTTCCAGACTGCTGCTGCGCGCCTTAGGGCTGGTTGCTTATTCTGTTCCTGAGTTCCCTCTTCATGCAATGGACCGAGTATTTCCATCATGAGCTCACTTGGGTTATGTGAGATAGTAATACTAAGAGCTATTACCAGCCTGGGATGCATGGCGCTTTATGCCCTTTACACAAATACCGTTAATCCAGCTGACCCACTACAGCTCCAGGCGGCATTGACACCTCTATCCCATACGTAGATCAGGGCAGTCTGTGACTTGCCCAAGATCACACAGTGTGACAGAGAGGAGCCAGAGGGCCTGGGGTCCAAGGCCCTGGCAGCAGCATGCAGTCTGGGAGCCCTACTGACCTGTGAAGTTGGCTCAGCCTAGAGAGTGATCCCACGCCTTTCTCCCCCAGCCTCCCTCAGGCACTGAAGAGCCAGACCCCTCCTCTCAGGCTATGCAGTGACTGTGCCCCTCCTCTTAGGATAAGCTGCAGCGGGGCTCCGGAGTCATTTTCGGCAGTACTGGGCCAAGTTATGCCTGCACTGTCTGCCCTGCAACTCCCATTATCTTATTTGTCCTCTTGGGTGCCCAGGGAGCCTCTCTGCTGTCAGCAGGGCCACCTGGCTGGGCTCAGACCAGTGAGCAGTCCAAGTGGCCCCCAGGAGCGATGCCCCCAGTTCACCATGGAAGCTGCCCCTATCTGGTGTGCCCTGGGTGCCTGGTCCCACAATGCCACCAGGCTGCAGACAGTAGGGGACCCTGGCTACTGAACGCCAGTACTGATTTTAGAATAAGGTTTGATAAATTATGGCTAGTGACCAAAATCATTGACTTAAGAATTTTCCCTTTTAAAAAAATGTTTGAATAAATCAAAAGAAGAATATTTCTTGATATGAAAGGAACATGGCATGGAAATCTATTTATTTATTTATTTGTTTGTTTGTTTGTTTATTTATTTTTGCAGTACTGGGAACTGAACTCAGGACTCCGCACTTGCCAGGCAAGCACTTATTCTACTGAGTTATCTTCCCGGCTGTTGGCATAGAAATTTAGCCCCTACAAGTAAAGTCTTATTGGAGTATGGCCACCCGGTATGTTTCTACATCAATGAGGACAGAGACCTGTTTGAACTGCAAAACCCAAGCCCTGAACTAGCCGACCCATTGTAAAAAGTGTTTGCGGTCACTGGTCTGCAAGCCCTCTGGTGGGGCTGATGTCCAGAGCCAGTCCTCTTCCTCCTCCTGGGAGGGCACCTCATCTCTATGTGCCTGCTATTCTGATGACTACAGAGATGGACTTGTGACCCTGCCAGGACAACCAGTCACCTAAGTGTTGACATATACCATGAACATGACTGTCATGAGCACAGAGTAAGGGCCTGGAGGCTTCCCGTGATGTGCTGTGATTCTTACTCAGAGCATCAGCCTCCTAGCATCCCTGCAGGGTGGGATGAATGAGGATCGTAAAGAGGCTATGTTCATGGACACCAGCATCGCTACCATGCATATTAAGATTGCTACACCAAGGGACAGAGCAGCAACAGAGAGAGGGAGAGAGGGAGAGAGGGAGAGAGAGGGAGAGAAGGGGAGAGAGAGAGAGAGAGAGAGAGAGAGAGACAAAGACCACGAGGTAGGCATGGTATTCCCCACCTATAGCCCCAGCACTCAGGAGACTGAGGCAGGATTGTGAGTTTCACACTAGCCTTGCTGCATACTGAGATCTTGTCTGAAATTAAAAAATAATTGAGGCTGGGTTTTGAAGGGATTCTTGCACACCTACATGCCTCGCAGCGCTCCTCATGATAGCACAGAGGGGAAGCAACACAGGAGTCACTAGATGGGCCAGCAGACACAAAAGGCCTGGGCCCTGTGCACAGGGCAATGTGGCTCAGCCTTGAAGAGAAGGTAATTCTGACACATGCAGCCACCCAGGCAAACCTGGGGATGCAGTGCTTGGTGCAGTAAGCAGAGCGCAGAGGGACCAGCACTGCCTGATCCTACCTTGCTGTCCTGGCTTCTCTGGGAGCTGTGGCCATGAGCACCCTGCTCCTTCGGATTCCAGGCTTCCCGGGGAGGATCTGGAGATGAGCATCACAATGACTTCAGAAAACTCCCTTACTGGCCCGGGGCAGGGGTGTCCTCATGGCCGCTGAGTGTGGTTCTGTTAGCAGGCGCTGGACAGGCACTTTTCCATCTCGCTTTATCCTGGTCGAGTTCCAAACCTGGCATGGACACTGTCCTATGCCCATTGTTAGGTGGCCTCCAGGTTGCTGACCAAGGAGCTTGAGGAGGTCTGGAAAGGCCTGGAACCTGGGGTCTTGCCAAGTAGGGCTTTGCCTGCCAGGGGCAAAGAGGTGCCAGGGCCTGCCTTGAAGGCTTACATCCATCCCTAAATACTTGTCTTCACGTTGCTGTTCAGGCTGTTATAAGTAGGCCCTCAGCCACTGATGGGCAGAATCAGAAGGTGAGGGCAGGGCCAGGTCCTAGCAGGCCTCTGTGGGGAGATTGGGGAGGCCGGCAAATCAGGAACAACATGGGAATTGTGGTCTCTGCGGTGGCTTTAGCCAGGGACTTTCTTCTGCCTGCTGGATGTGGCCACAGCGTGCGTCTAGAAAGTCTCCCAGCACATTGTCATGGGTGGAATCCAGGAGCCCAGTGAATAGCAGTCCTGGTGAATCTTGAAGGAGATGGTCCATGAGCTACATGGATGGATGGGAGCTAGCTAGGAAAGAAGGGCAGAAGGAAAGGTATTTTAGGATGTGGGCACAGCAGCAGCAAGGCCCGGAGCAGGCTGCCTTGGTGTCTGGTGTCTCTCCCCAGAAGGCCAACTTGCCCAGGAAGGTAACCCCAGTGGCCAGGGGTGCCCCCAGTGAACTCTCATGTGGATTTGCCACATATGGGGCTGCATTGCAAAGGACACCACATGCGGGGCTATTCCTGCCTTCCCATGTGATGGCATGGCTCAGGCATTTTCCTTGGCCACCAGACATATTGTAAAGAGCAGTAGAGTGGTTGTGTCTTAATGTAGGACCTTTTTGCCTTTTGTTGGCTAGTTATGGTGTTTCTATTTTTTCTTCTTGGGAAACAATGCCATGATGAACTTCCTGTGCAATGGTGTGTGGACGGATAGGCTTACTGACTCTCAGCAAAGGGTCATAATGGGGAGTAGAGGCCCCAGGCAGGTGGGGCTGTGAGAGTGCCTGGAGCAGAGCTTCTTGGTCTTCACCTTCACACAGAATCCGAGGGGTCTTTAGAAAACATGTTAAGGTATAGTGGGTTTTAGAAGGGTGAGAATTTGCATTCCTCATAAGCACCCGGGTGAAGCTACAGCTAGGAAAGCCATAGCTGAGCACCATGTCTTCTCCAACAAGTCTTTTTGAGGGCTACCACCAGCTAAGACTCTGGGGAGGGCCTTAGCTGGCCAGGACTCCTGTGCCCTGTGGGAATGCAGACCCCGTGGGGCCCTAGCAGTACACAACCAGCTGTGTCTCCCATCTCTCCCGGATCCACTTGGAGGTTCCTGGTTCTCAGCTAACCTGGGAGGTCTTCAAGGCTCCCATGTGGCCACCCTCATGCTGGCCCTGTGGACTGCAACAGGCTGGCATTGGCCAGCCAGAGTTGACCATCCCTTGCCCCTGGGCCCACCTGTGCCGCCCTTGCCTGCTATGTGGCTTCCCAGTTGCTCCTTTCTCTGCTGGTGGCTGTTCTGTGACAGTCCTGTCCCATTTTCAGATGGATGAGTCATAGGTCTCCTGGTACTGGGGTGGGTGGTATAAGATTGAATAAGGTGTGTGCGGGGAAAAGCACTCAGCAAACTCTCAGTGTTGTTGAATTTTTTTTTTGGCCAGCTCCTCCGCCTGCCCTGGGGGCGGGGCTGGCGTGTGGTGCCAGGGATTGAACCGTGGTCCCTACAGCCGCCTAAACTTTCCTAAGTAGGCACTTTAGACCACAGAGCCATCTCGCCAGCCCTGTTGTTGACTTCTAAACTATGAGCAATGAGAGAGTGACCAGAGGGGCACAAGGGAGGGACGGAGGCAGAACCGGCTCAGTGCTGATCTTCGTCTCTACACTCATCCAGGAACCCTTGTTCATTTCATAACTTCTGGAAATGAGAAGTTGATCGCTCCTGTGGTTGCTTCAGGGAGGGCAGCGAGTGCAGCAATCCAGATGGAGGGATGGGCTAAAGGCTTCCCCTGTGTAGAAATGACAAGAAGCCCTGGGAGGGAAGGTAAAGTGCGCAGGAGAGGACATAGCCACAGAACGTCAGAGGGCCAGTGGCTCAGGCGTAATGGAGTAGCAGGGTGCATTTTGGCAAGAGTATGGTGTGGACGATAGACCTTGTTGAGAGAGATTCAGGCAGTTTACAAAGGTTCCCAGTGTCCATGAAGGGGCTCCTGAGGTGGGTGTGGAATGTACAACAGGGCCTAGGCTCAGCCAGGTGTGGGCAGTGTGAGGCAGGGATGACCTGAGGGTGTGGTGTAGACAGGGGAGTGAGCATTCCCAACAGGAGGTCTGGCTCCTCCAGCTCCTGAGTGTGGTCTGCGGGCTGGCCCAGGCAGGATCTGGGCTGGGTGTGGGGCTCTGCCCTGCTGCCTCAAGATGCCCCCTGAAATTCTCTCGGGGATCCTGACCTCCAGGCCTCTTAGACCTGGGCCCCAGAATATACCCAGGTGCTGGGTCTAGGTGGCTGCCGGCCTCCTGTCCTGGAGCTGAGAGATGGGCCTCCTTCCATTTCATCTTCCTGTGGCCTCATTTCCTACAAAAGAGGACATACAGCCTTTGTGGAATTCCAGGTCATCTTTGGGACTGGTGCTCGGGAGAGGTGAGGTGGGCGTGTGAGCCTGCCTGTGTGGGCACCTGTGGGCCCGCTGCCTGGAGGTCACAGGTCATCTGTCTGCTGGAAAGAGCAGGCAGAAGTCTGGGCAACGCATTTGAGAATCCAACCCAGACAAGAACCCTGCAGAGCTCAAAACAGCTCCCATTCACAAAATGAGGATGAGCAGGCCTTCTTAGGCCATGGTCAAGGGGCTGAAGTCTGCCTGCCAGCATCCTGGGTCTCCCGGGGGCTGAGGAGGAGGGAGACTGTGTGCGCTGAGGCAGGGGAGCTTGGAATCTGTGGACATTGTGTGCATCTAGGAGCAAGTCCTGCATGCAAATAGGTTGGAGACAGGCAGCTTCGGCCAAGTTTCCCTGTATCCCAGGGGCAGGGAGTCCCCTTACAAACACTGCTTGAGGAAATACACCCAGCACTCCCGGATGCAGGAGTGGGGCTTTCCAAACTCATTTCCCAGGGGCTGGGATACTGCCTCTCACAGGCACCGCCATGTTGGACCTGCCCATGTCACTTTGCATTCTGGGGGCTGTGAGGCCAGGGTGCTGGGGAAGCGTCAGAGCTCTCCTGGTGAGATCCCCTGAGCCAGTCCTCAGATGCTTAGGAGGCCTTACAAAGACCCTATGCTTGGGCTCCTGCAGTTTCAGAAGGTAGGTGAGGTTCTACCTGGTCTGGCCTCTGCCCTAACAGCTGTTCTAAGGAGGCCCAGAGACACTGTTTCGCTTGCTCAAGGTTACACAGCAACTGGAAGACACACCAGAATCAGCAAATCGAAGGAGACAGAGCAAACCAGGGAGCCCTCGGAAGTTCTCTTCCTTCCCTTCCTTCCTTTCTCTCTCCTGACTTCCTCATCATTTAAGAAAGATTTATTTGAATATCACCCAAGGCCAGTCCTGCCTCAGAAATTCCTAGCCTCTGAGACTCTCCTGTGGGGGTGAGCCCCCCTCCCCCTCAGGGCTTGTGGGCAATGAGCTATTTCTAAGGTAGGGAGTGAGAAACTAGATCACGGAGCCCTGGGGAAGGGCTGTGGTTGGCACAGAAAGGAAATGCTCTTGACAGAAGATAGGCGGGGTGAGGACAGGGTTCCCCACAGCTGGGAGCGTGGGCTGGTCTTGGGGGTCCTCTGGGCCTCAGGGACCAGAGCAGGGCTGGTTCTCCTATTTTCACTCCAGTGCACATGAAGCCAGGCAGCTTCTGCTTGTAGAGGGCAAAAAGTGCCTGCATCTGTGGGGCAGGCGTTCCAGGCGACTCTTCTGCCTTCCTGCCTCTCTGTCTGTGTGTCTGTCTGTCCGGCTGGGTGCCTGCCTTACTCACCTGGGCCCTTAGTCACGTCTTTTCAAAATACTACCCTGTTCCTGGAAGAGAGTGAGGCATTCCGGGTGGGCCTGAGTCACTGCTGCTTCGCACCGCCCGCCCGCCCCAAAGGCCCAGGAGGCACCAAGGCCTGAGGGGAGCCCCGGCCAGGGGATTGGTACTCAGGGGTTTCAACCTCGGAAGAGGCCAGAGTAGGGTCGCAGAGCCACAGGGATGATGGACAGAGATGAGAGCGGGGACACTCCCCGTGGGCAGCCTGGAGGAGGTGCTATGCCAGGTAGGGGCCAGGCAGCGTGAGCAGGGTAGAGTAGCTTCTGCCCTGATGCCGAGGCCCGGCCTAGGGCGTGCTGCATGGGCTCCAGCACAGGTCTGCCTTTTCTGGAATCGCCAGCCTACTGTTTCTAGGGCTTTGGGCAAAGGCTACCTCTTCTTTGAACCTCAGTTTCTCCCTCTTCAAATAGGGATAATAAAGCCTCAAGAAATCGTGGTGGGAATTAAATGAGATAATACACCCACACTTCTTGGTGTATCATAAATGCTCAGTATTAGCAAGCCTCTCCACCACTAACAGCACCACCATCGCCATCATTATTATTAGAAGAGGTGGACAGGCATCTGGGGACATTCAGGAGAGAAGGGGGGCATAGGGAGTTTCCCTGCACTGGGCACACATTTTGGGAGTGGAGATGAGGGTATGTGGTCCTGGGGTGACTGTATGGGTGGTGGAGGGGAAGGCTAAGGAAGGGTCTCTCTGGATGACAAGCGCAGAAGGGTCAGGCAGGTCAGAAGGAGGCTGGAAAGGAGGGAGCGCACCCCAGGAGGTCTTGTGCCTGTCGCTTCCAGCACTGCGGCCAGCCTCTATGACCCCATGATTGCCATTTTAGTAATTGTAACAGGATCACTGAGCTATAATTTGCATTCCACACGATTGACTTATCTAAAGTGTACAGTTCATTTGTTTTGAATATGCTCGCGGAGCTGTGCAGCCATTATCAGGATCAACTTAGACAGATTCTGCCAGACGTGGCAGTGCATGGGGAGAGGCTAGGATTCGAAAAGGGAGCACAGGTGAGAGGCTGGGACATAGCTCAGTGGTGAGTGCGTGCCAGCATGCGCAAGGCCCTTGGTTCAGTTTCCAGCACCACAACACTGTTTATTGGCAGGACTGCCTCCTCACCTCAGAGTCATTAATAGTAGTGCCCCCC
>PVKN010000097.1:0-14916 GCA_004027915.1 Capromys pilorides | reverse complement strand
ATTTCAAAGAATAGAGCTATGAATATTAATCAATCAATTTTTGTTTAGATGTATACTTTTGGTTCTTTTGGATAGATACTAAGACTGGAATGGCTGGGTCAAATGTAAGGGTAAAATCTAGGTTTTTGAGGGACGCCCAAGCTTCCTCCCATAGCAGCTGCTCCATTTAACTTCTTCCGTTCTCTGCACATTCTCCAAAACTTGTTATCTTTGCACTTTTTGATTATAGTCATCCTCATGGTTGTGAATTGGTGTGAGGCTTTGATTTGCATTCCCCGATGACTAATGGTGCTGGGTGCTTTTCATCCGCTCACTGGCCATTTGTATCTTCTTTTCAGAGAAATGCCTGCTCAGATCCTGGCCCATTTTAAATTATACTGTCTTTTTATTATTGAGGTATAGGAAATCTTAGTACAGTCTGGATATAAGTCATACATTACCTTCCATTCTGTTTTTTCACCCTACTTTTTTTTTTTTTTTTTTTTTTTGTGGAACCAGGGATTGAACTCAGGCCCTTTCACTTGCCGGGCAACCACTTATTCTACGGAGCTATCTCCCCCAGCCCCCACCCCCCCTTTTCCAATGATGTTGATGCGTGAAAGTTTTACATTTTAAGAAAGTTGCTTATCTAAGTTGTCTTTTGTTGCTTGCTCTTCGGTGTTATAGTTAAGAGGTTATGCCTACTCAGAGGGCATGATGATGTACACCTAAGTTTTCTTGTAAGAATTTTATAGTCTATTGCTTATGTTATTTAGGTCTTTGGGCTTTTTTTAAAAAATTGTGTTAAGGTAGGGATCTAGCCTCATTCTTTTGAATGTTGGTATCGGATTCTCCCAGGACCCTTTATTTGCAAGATTGTTGTTTTCCCCATGAAATTGCCTGGGAACCTTATTGAAAAAGTAGTTGAGGAGAAATTTGAGGCTTAACTCTTGGTGCCAACTCTGATCTACTGCCCTATATGTCTAGCTTGGTATCATTAACAACTGTCTTCTTTATTGTAGTTTTATAATAAGTTTTCAAATTGGGAAGTATTAGTACTTACATTTTGTTTTGATTACTTTGGGTCCATTGAACACCTATAGGAATGTTAGGATCACCTTGTTATTTTCTGCAAAGAATGCAGGTGGAATTTTGATGCAGATTTCATTGAATGTGTAGGACAAAGTTAGGGATTGTTTAATCTTGTGAACTGTGAACATGGGATGTATTCCTACGTGTTTAGGTTTTACTTTCTTTCCATAATATTTTGTAGTTTTCGGAAAGTAATTTTTGCATGCTTTTGTTAAATTTATTTATAAAAATATATATTTGATAATATTACAGGTGAAACTGTCTTATTAATTTTCAGGTTGCCCTTTGTAAGGATACAGACATAGAGCTGATTTTTGTATCTTACTTTTGCAACTTTCCTGGACCCACCTTCTAGTTCTTACTGCTTGTTTGGTTCCTTTGGATTTTCTGTGTACAAGGCCACATCAACTACAAATAGAGATGATTTTACTTCTTCCTTTCCAATCTTGGTAACTTTGTCTCATTCTGTAACCTGAGTTTGCTGAGGAGAGCCTTCAGCACATCTGTTCCTGCTCAGAAAGGGGCCCCTACTCCATCTGCATGCAGAAGCCCAAGCAGCCCCCTTTAACTTCTTGTGTCCTTGGGGAGCGCTGTCTCTATGCACATGCACAGCATGAGCTCCGACCTCACCTTCACTTGCCCCATGGCCCCATCTTTCAAAACTGAGCTGTCCCAATGCCTCCTCACTCCCCTGGTCTCCTGCATTACCTTCCCAGATCCTATTTTCTTCCCACCCTAAAGGACTGCTCTTGGTTCAGGCCAGGGCCTGCCCCGTTCTATCCCAGGTGAGCCCTTGAGTGCAGCTACTTTCTCTTTCTTTTCCCTGGTGTCCCTGGGAGAGGCTGCTCATGTGGAGGCTGAGTGATTGTGATGCCACAAAGGGGGCAGAGTCTTGAGTCCTTGCCAGGAGGCCATAGAAGAAGTAGAGGTCTACAGGGTCAAGGTCACCAGGACTCTAGCAGAAGACAAGCCAGAGTGGGCCTGGGACCACTGGAGCTCATGTATTGGAGGGTCTCAATGCTTGAGATAGGAGCATGGTCTTCAGCAGGTCTTGATGGACACCACTGAGGCCCATTCTGGTAACTTGTTTCCTCCCAGAGTGGGGAAACCTTGATTCAGAAGGCTGCACAACCATGACCAGAAAATGCCACAGATTCCCAGGTCAGCAATGTAGCTAGGAGGCAGGAGGCCAGTGAGAGTTCTAGGTCAGAGTAAGGCTGATAATCCCTGAAACTATGTTGGAAGAAATGTGCTGTTGTGTTTTGGGCAGTTCCAGGGTGTGGGTGAGGCCAGTGAGTTGAGATAAAGCAGGAGAGAGTAAGGTGATCAAGGGAAGCCAGTGAGCGGTCACAAGGATCAACTAGGGGCCCAAATTTTATTTGCTTTTCACTGATGTGGTCTGAGGTTGTCCTGGGTTTTTAGCAGGCAGGGTGAGAAGGTAATTTAGGGCCCCCTGGTGAACCTAATGGAGAAATAGGGGTGTGAGTAGGTGCATCTAAAGATGGAGAATTTGCACCTTAGTGTTGACTGAGAAGCAGAGCTCCAGGGCCGGAGAGCCTGTCCCACACTCATGGCCTGAGCAAGTCTCCCGGAGTTGGATCATCCTGGGTTTAGGAAAGTCCTTCCCTGCAGGACTTCTAGAAGCCTCTACTTGCATTACATTCTCTGGAGGTTTTTGAAAAGGGACGAACAGGTTGTCTCCTCTCAGTGTCACCAGCATGTTGTTTTCCTTGTGGAATCTCCTTGGCCTAGTGATCCCCATGTCTTACTTTGGGAGGTGCTGGCCTCCTGGTTGGCTCTGGGGCTCAACTCTTCTTTCTCAGCTTGGGAGAAGCCACAGGAGGGCAGGTGTCAGGACTGCCTTTGGGGGAAAGAGCTAATGGCCAGGGAAAGAGCAAGGATGCAGAAAGACGGCCAGCCAAGTGTCAATGCTGAGAGAGGCCAAGGGAGATTATGGGGAAAAGAGCCAGGTGCCCAGTGTGCCACTTGGGCGAGTGTGTGTGAACACACAGTGTGTTTGCTTTCTAGAGACATGCGTTCACATGCAGGAACATGCACTCACATGCAGATGACATGCATTCACACACAAGGAACATGTATTCACATATGGAAAGGGGCTAGAAACTTCTATCCAGGTCCCTCTCTTCACTTGTAGTTGTATCTGAGGAGGAGAGCAGGACATTACAGGGACTTGATTTCCAAGGAGATTTTAATCGTCATTGTGCTTTGTTTCTCTTCTGAGAATAATGTATTCATGAATTTCTAACAATTAATTACGATACAATTTTTTTTTTTTTTAAGTAAAAAGGAAGATTTCCAGGGCCTGGCAGGCAGCACCACTGCAAGGATATGTGAATTCCCACACTTAGCTAAAGTGTGGCAGTGCTTCCTGGGCGGGCCCTGGCCAAGCCTGTGCCAGGAAGGGGTGAGCCAAGGCACCCCGGCCTCGGGGGCACCAAGGGACATAGAGCCTCCCTTTGACATGGGAGGAAACTGGCTGTCCAGAGGGAGGGTGAAGTGAAGGGTGGCTCTGCAGGAGAGGCGCTGCTTTGTGGGGTCCTGGGAGGGGCGTGAGAGGTAGGCAGGTGAGCAGAGGGTACTGGGAGACAGAGCAGCCGAGCAAAGGCTGAGAAACTTAGATCAAAGTATTAAGGACAGGGCAGACCTCAGTAATAGAGCACACAGGTAATAAGCATAAGGTCCTGGGGATGATCCTCCATACCACTGCAAACAAAGCAAAGCAAACAAGAAACAACCTCCCCCTAGAAAGTGCAGGTGGTGCTTCCAAAAACATATGTGAGGCCCAAATCTGTCCTGATGTACAGACAAAAGCCTGGAACTCAGAGAGAGATAACAGCGTGCCTATGGTCTCTTCGCAGGAGCTACATCTGAGCTCTTTTTGTTTCTTGAGACAAGGTCTTGCCATGTACTTCAGGCTGGCCTTGAAATTATTACATAGCGCAACTACTGTTGAATTTGTGGAAATCCTCTTGGCCTCAGCCTCCTTCCTCAGTGCTTGAATTACATGTGTGTGTCACCACCTCCAGCTTATTTCTGAGCATGTCACCTCCAACGTTTCTTACATATCAAGAGTTGGGTGATGTATGGGGTACAGTTAGAGCAGTGACTAAGAGCTGGGTTGGGATTGGAGGAGGGGACAGTCTTCTCTATGTGTAAATCCCCCTGGAGCCTGGAAGAGAAGGAGATGGCCCTACCTCTGTGGGGGTTGTGTTGTCTCAGAAGCTTGTTCTGTGTCAGGGTCCGATGAGACAGAGGCCAGATCCCCTCACCAGTCTGTCCTTAGTGGAGCACAAAGCAGGAAGGAGATAAGGAAATAGTCCCTGTTGAAGAGCTGAGGACGTGGGTCCAGGAAGCCTCTGGTGGCAGTGCCAGACACGTGGACATGGCAAGAAGGACAGCCCCTCACATTGGGTCTTCGGGCCATGCCCCAGCATGGTGCCAGAGGAAGAGTGGGTTTGTCCTGGGCAGAGCCACCTGGGTGGGGTGAGTGACCTAAGCCTGGTGGTTTTGCCATCCTGCTGGGCTTGCGTCCCTGTGCAGGTCAGGCTAGAGGCCCCTGGTCTCTCCCTGGACAGGGGCAAGAGGGCCAGGAGCAGTGGATCAAGGGCCCAACCCAGCCTCCAGCCTGGTGGAAACCCACGCCTCCTATGGGGCTACTGTGTGGGGCAGTGATGGAGCTCATGAGCTGCTAGCAAGAGCTCTGGAGTGGGACAGGCCTGGAGACCCACAGGTGAGGCCATGGCTAAGAATCACGAACACGTTCACGGAAACCAAAAGCAGGCTCAGGAGAGGGCCTGGCTTCTGTACACTGCCTCTCTCCAACCTTCTTTTTTTTCAGTACTGAGAATTGAACCCAAGGCATTCATACGAAGTTGTATTTCCATCCATGTTTCGTTTTTATCTTATTCTGAGGCAGGGTCTTTCTAAGTCACTAAGCGGCCCGGGCTGGTTAGGTGCTTCAGGCTCCCAGAATGCTGGGATTCCAGGCAGACACCACCATGCCTGGTTCCGTGGGACCCTGAGGCTGAGGGCAGACTCCAGGCTGGGGAGCTCTCCCTCACCTAAGGCACTTGGCTGTCTAGTTGTCGAGGAACTCACATGTCTGGGTCATTTCTGTTGACCCTCAGGACTCTTGGGACATTGATTCTGAAAGGGGATGTGTCCATATTGCCCAGTCACTGTGTCCCCCAGGAGACCCTGGGGCGTGAGCTAACTGCCTTCTCAGCCGCACCCTCCACTGATAGTCCCTGTTGGTGTTGTGTCTAGCTGCTGGCTGGGGGCTCTGTGATCTGCAGCTGTGGCTGGGGGCCTGCCAGGGCAGGTCCCTGCTCCCTTTGCCCCGGTTCCTGGTTGCCAAGGCCCCTGCTCCCCCAGGGGCTGAGAGCTCCCTTTTGGATGTTTCTGAGCAGGCAAAGCCTCAGACACAGTCCAAGAGCCCAGATGCTGGTGGACTTGCCCCTCGGCTGTGCTTGCTGCTTCCTGGTTGGGGTGGGGAGAGCCGCATCCAAAGTCAGCACTGCCTCATTTTCAACATGGCAGAGGGCTCTGCCTGGCTGCCCTGGGCTGTATGAATGGAGACCCTGTGGTGGAAACTGAGGAAGCCACAGGCTTGTCTCCTGTCAGGGTCCCCCAAGGCCTGTCACCTCCGTTACCTCTGGTATGTGGTTTAAGGTGTTCTAAGATGTCAGCCCCAGCACTAGACTTTGGTGACTCCAACTCTTCCTCTACCCAGCTGGCATGGGCATGGCCAGTCTGGTGCATAAGCAGTAGGCCAGGTGCTCAGGTGAGGGTACCTCAGGCCCTCCCTGCTTTACCATCCCAGGAAAGGTCCCATCCATGGGCCTGGCCCTGTCCTGGCCAGCCTCACTTTGTCCTCTGAAGAATGAGCAGATTTGACCTGGGCTACCAGTGGCCGGGACCCTCCCTGCTTGCATTCTGCTGTGGTCCTAGAAGAAGTCTGGCTTGAGGTCTCCCCTGGAGTGAGGGGAATGTCAGATGCCTGGAGGGCTGGGACCTTCAGGGATGGTGAACATGTGGCTGAGGGCTGGGTGTGGGGGACATAGGACCTTTGTTCATTCCATTTGGACCTGGGCTCTGCCACTTCCTGATGATGGAAGCAGAAGGACTGGGGACCCCAGAAGACAGAACTTCTCGAATGGCAAGGGGTTTGCTGGTCTCCCCTCCACACTTGCTCCACATGTGTTTCCGCCCAGAAAGCAGGTCATGATCCGTGGATCCCAGGCCATCTCTGTGGCCCCAGCCAACCTCACCCCATGGCCGCCACATTGCCCCTCTGCTGGGCAGTGTCTACCCATCAAGCTGGTCCTTCGATCTGTCACCTGATGGGGACCCTGCCCACTGCCTTTCTCCCTTCTCCACTTTATGAGTTTAAAATAGGCCTATCCAAGAGCTGCTTCTTAGAAAGATGGGTGCCATGGAAGCTGCACCTTTTGGCCTGGAGCTGGGATGAGGTGTGAGCTCCTGGTTGGTTCCCCGCTTGGGCCAGCTCTAGCCTCTGGGTGCACATGGTGGGCACTCCAGTGGGCTCCTGCTGGGGACTGGGCAACTGTGGTACAGTCAGCACTGGGCCTGGATGGCTTCCTATAACCTGCACAGCAGCATGAGGGAATAAGGAAACCGAGGCGCAGTTGCTAAGTAACCACAGCTGATTTGCCTGAAATCACACCTGGGTAGAGCCAGGATTTAAAGCCTCCTTGAGCCTCAGCTCTTTCATCTGTAAAATGGAGACATGGGGTACCCCTGCCAGGGCTATTTTGAAGGCTGGATAATACGTTTTATTCCCAATGTAGGTTACAGAATCCAGGGTTCCACACACGCTAATCAAGGGTTCTGTCACTGAACTACATCCCAAGCCTTTTTGTTATTTTCATTTTGAGACAGGGTCTCTCTCAGTTGTCCAGGCTGTCCTTGAACTTCCTCTCAGGTAGCTGTAATTGCAGGTGAGTGGCCCCTACACCTAGCTAGAATGTTCAACTTTTAACAGGCTTAGTGCAGCACTGGTTGTGTAGTGTGTTCAATAAATATTCCCTTCCTGTTCTTTTCCATGGCTTGTCTCCCTCAGTACCCCTGGGTATGACCTGAAATCCTGGCCCTGGGCCGGGATAGCAGAAGGTGATGGTAGGGATGGCCCCCAGAGACTCGCTCATACCCACACATCCCAGGGGAGTCAGGGAGCATGGGGAAGGTAGGGGTGTGCACACCCTGGCACCCCTTGGCCCAACCCCTGGCCAAGCCTCTCCACCACTCCTCAGGAGCCCTTGGCCCTGTGTGATGCTCTTGTCCCGTTGACCCTGAGGAATGGGTGCCCCCACAGCCCTTTCTGTCCTTGTGTCTCAGGCCCTTCCTGAATGCGCTCCATGAGCTTCGGGGGCCACCTCTGTGTCTTGTTTGCCCTGCCCTCTGTGGCCTGCCCCTGGCTGCCTCTGCCACTGAAGCACGGTGCAGTGCATCCAGCCTTGTCCCTCTGCAGGCAGAATACTAAGGCCTCAAGGCAGAGTGCAGGCCTGGAGGAGCCTTGTGCAGATAAGAGCTGGGCTCCTCCCCATCTCTGTGGCCGCTTGTGGACACTGGGTCCTCTGGGTGCAGCCGTGGTCCTGCCCCTCTACAGCTCAGCCCTTCAGTCCTTCACTCCTGCTTATGCTGCTTAGAGTCAGGGGCCTGGGCTAGTGTCAGCCACTGCTGTCACCTGCTGGGCATTGTGCCTGCACGCTGCATCCGAGCCAGCATGTCCTACTCTGTGAAATGGGCTCATGGCATTTGGGGCAGGAGTGAGGATCAAGTGAACCAGCCCTGGCCAGAGGCTGACTCAGGACAGTGGGTGATGGGTGTTCATTTCCATTCTACAGAAGCAATGGAGGGGATGAGGTGGCTTTGGGAGCCTGGGCATCAGGTCAACAATGGCATCTGGGTTGTGGTAGCCTGGGACTCATCCTGAGGAGAAGCAGGAAGTGCAGCTGGTGCTCCGGGCATGCCTAGTTGTAAGGGAAGGGGAAGCACTGGACTGGGGTTGATATGGGCTGTAATGGGGGAAGCATGGCTTCATGGAAGTGGGGAACACGGGCCTGCTGTGAGCAGAAGCCTCGCACCAGGGGAAGTAGGCACTGAGGCCTGTGGAGAGGAGTCTGCCTGAATGGTGCCTAGTCAAGGAGAGTATGGAGGAAGGACAGAAGCAAACAGTGGCCCTGCATATGCATGATTGCCAGACATTTGTGGGGTAGGAAAACTCTGTATCACCACGGAATGCAAGGAAACCCAGGCTCAGAGAGGTTGAGTGACTTATCCAAGCCCAGAGGCTTCCCTTGGTGCTGGACTCCAAACATAATCTGAAAATCAACACAGCACCTCTGAGGTAGGTTTCCAGGTTGGGCCGAAGCATGGAGAAACCTTCACAGAGATGGAGAGGTGGCGGCTCTCGAAACTGTGATAGGCGGGGGTTTAGAGAGCCTGCACACGCTGGAGAGGAGTGGAGGAGGGCATGGGTGAATCTGGGACAGGTCTACCAGCAGGGATCGGTGACCTGGACTTCTGGACCCCTGGCAGCAGTGGTGCTAACTCTATGACTTGGGGCTCTGCTGTCTTCCCCACTTGTTTCCACAAGTCTTAGAACTAGAGGGGCTGGGCTGCATCAGAGTTCAGTTCCCCCCAGTCAGGGTCCTCTCACCTGGGTAGGAGCCTCTGGGGCCAGGGAAAGCAGCTGGCACTAGGACCCGCCCTGCCAGACCCCAGAGCTGGGGATGTAGTGGGAATGGGGACTGGCAGCAGGAAGTCAAGGTTCTGAGTAAAAGTGAGAAACTGGCTCAGGCTCTCTCCGCAGCTCACTACAGGGCAGAGCAAGGGACTGGTGGGCAAGCGCCGTCGCCCCTGATCCATGCTTCGCATGTGGTGTGTCCAGCCCTGGTGCCATACTTCCCCGATGCTCTGGAGAAATAAATGTCCAGGTGTCTTTGTTCCTTTCAGAGAGCACTTCCATTTGCACTAGGGGGTCAGAAATAAAAAGAAGAAACATGCAGAGATTGGTCCTTAAGCCCGGAGGAGGCACTTATCAGCTTCCTAAGGTGGCGGTCATGAGGATGAAGTGATGTGCACAACCTACACACAGTGCCAGGTCCATGGAAGACCATTTGGGAAAGAGCGGTCTATGTGGAACTGAGGTTTAGGCAATGAAAGCACTTGCCCTGGGACATAGGGCCTGGGTCTGAAGCCAGGCCTGTGGGATGGACGCCAAAGCTCTGGGAGAACGAGTCCTCAGAGAGAATGCTTCTGGTCTTTCTGACTTGGCAACTTGGCCAAGGTGGCCACATGACTACTGCAGAGGTGTGTCCTGGACACCCTGAAGGGCTCCCAGGGCACAGGTCCTTAGCAGGGTGTGAGTTGTTTCTGCTCAGGTGCCCGATGCCGCCCTGAGTCCTCCAAGCTCAGAGCAGGGTCTTACTGCACTCTTGGCTGGCTGCCAGGTTGGAATGTAGTGTTGGTTTCGAACTTCATGGTTTTAGAGGAGGAAAATGCTTTCAGGAGAAGGCAGGAGGCACAGCGAGGCAGGTACAAGGGTGGCTGCACAAACTCACTTGTCTCTTGGACATCCCTCCACCTGGTCAGCACCCTGTCCCTTATTTGTGAGCAGATATGGTCGGCAGAACTGCAGGGAGCAGGGCCAGGGCAGCTGGCAGAGGAGCTGCTGCTGGGAGCAGGAAACTGACTGGGTCCTGGTCCCAACTCGCCCTGGCCATCTCAGGGGCACAGCGTCCAACCCCTGCTCCTCCACCTAAGGAGTTAATTCACACGTGTTGATTCCTTGCACAGGCTCTCAGGTAGGTGGCCCCTTGTGCTCGGGACCATCCATGGTGTTACTCTTAAAATCTATCAGTCCCAGCCAGACCTGGGCAGTGGTCACCCTGAGAGTCTTCTCGGCCTCAGATCGAATCATGGCTGTTCCATTTCACAGGGGTGGAGAACAAGGCTGGTGACTCTGCAGGTGGGGCCGGTGAGACTTCCTGTGTCACTGATGTAGAAGTGGGCTGTGAGAAAGACAGACGCGGCCTCCCCCCCTGCCCGCCCCCGGGGATCTTGTGTCTTTGCAACCTCGGAGATCATCTGAAGTCCTCCTCAGTGACCCAGGAATGAGAGCAGCCCCATCCGTAGGCTGGGCTCTTGGAGCTTAGGAGACAAGGCCTGAATCACTGGGTTCCCAGACCGCACCACAACAGGCGCTTGAGGGCAGTGGGCCGGAGTCCCACATCCAGGGCCCGCTGTTTTGCTCATGGCTGGGGCTCACCCATGGGGTGTGAGCCTGCTTGAGCTCTGCTCTGGGGACTGGGTGACATTCAAGAGGTGCAGCCCCCTCCTTCTTGGAATCAGAACTCCTGGGGAAGAGACAGACACACTTCTCGAATAGGACAGAGTGAGTTACCTGCAGTGGTAGTCAGGAGAAAGGGGACCTTCAGCAGGGCCCTTGCACTGGTTTGGGGATATATCAGTTGATTGTGTCAACTTGAGATGTTTAGCAGCTTAACTCAATCGGCTCCGAAATTCTCCACCCTAAGACGTAGAAGACCCACTTGGATGATGTAAAGGAAAGTGAGGAAGGGCAGATGGGCCTCTGTTCTTCAGAGGAGCTCCAGGCTTTACCTTACAGGTATCTCTCCTGGTTGGAGGAGAAAGCAATGACAGACTTAGCTGCTTCATAAGGTAACAGCGACGTTTAATTGGCTGCCTGTATGCTGGGCTGTGCCATGAGCGATGGCCTGGGAAAGATCTGAGTCAAAACTTTCACCCAAGCTCTGGGACCAGGGCAACCTCCACCCCAGAAGAGCTACCTGGCTCCACTCCAGCCTGCATCTGGGGACAAGGATCAATTACTGAGAGAGAAGGCTAGTATTGGGCAACAATTAGAGACCTTTTTTGGCTGAATTATGCCTCTTGGATGATCTCTCCCTGGAGTCCCCAGAGAGTTTCTTAACCTATCAGTGTGGTCCCTCTAGACTTTAAAAAATTGTAGCATCTCTATGCAGTGGTCCTCTAAGGTGGACCCCAGTCCTGAAGCCTGTATCTCCTGGGAACCCACAGAGAGGCACATCTTTGGGCCCATCTAAGGGCTGATTCTGGGATGCTGGGGTGGGGCTGGTCCTCAGACAACCTGGTTCCACCTTTACCATGGGACAGTTGGGCTCAGGTAGCACCAGATGGGGGGATGGCTGTCTATGTAGCCTGCCTGTTCGGAGTGTGTCCCCTGTGTCCTCTCCTCAGCCCAGGAGAGACTGGGGATGACAGGCCCTATTCCTATGTGAACACGTTGGCGCTGGTCCCTGTCACACCAGTTTACCACATGAACTGCCTGCCAGGCCCCTTGGAAGCTCTGGGCACTGTGACCTAGAAAAGTCATGGCCACCAGGCTTGCTAGGTCCCAGATGTCCAGCACTGGCACTGGAGGCAAATCACCCCACTAGCCTCGATTTCCCCTCTGCAGAAAGGATAGAAAACAGCACCTGCCATGTGTGGAGTCTGTGGATCACAAAGGAGGCACACAGCCTGTGGGCAACTGGTAGGAAATGCCCCCCATGGGCTGGGGGCCCCCTTTACCTCAGAGCTTTTGAAGAGAGATGATTGGCCTGTGCCTCACATTACCCTTTAGCACTGGTTAAGCAAAACAAGCATTTCTGATCTGCGGGGACAGCAGGGGATAGTGCAGTGTGCAGGGCCTGAGGCTCTAGCAACAGGAGTTAAAGTTCCCTGTGCTGGCCCTGCTGTGCAGCCCTTCACAGGTACCTCACCCCTCTGTGAAGGGGTCTTGGTGGCTGGCTCGGCAGGGGGCCTGCACAGCATGCGGTACCAGGATCAAACTCAGGTCTTTGCGCTTGCCAGGGAGTCGCTTAGACCAGAGGTGACTCCTAAGACTGAGCATTATTGTGCCTTCTGATGGGTCAAGGAGACCCTCACCCTTAGAAAGCACTTTCTGGTTTGGCCAGACTGGCTGGCCCGCAGCTGCTCACTTGTTCCAGGTGACAAGACTGACAATTCTTGTGGTCCCCTTTGACATCCCAGAGCATACCACCCTGTTCCCATGCTCATCATTCTGGGGGTCCCATCAAGGGCATGGGCTGGTCTCAGGGTTGCCAGGGTCTTGCACAGGATACTCTGGCCTGCAGCCTCTGCCTGGGCCAGTCTGAGGTCTCTGGGTGCAGGGAATGGTGGTGTCAACTGCCTCTGCCACCTTGTTCCAGTGGAAAGCCTGGGATTGGGAGAGCTTAGGCCAGCCAAGAAGGCCACAGGTCAAGGTGCATCCTCCCAACCTCAGCTGAATTTCCCAAAAGGTTTGGGAGTACAGCCAGAGCTGTCTTCTTATTAAGTGTTCCTGCCCCTCGGCCCTGGCCTGGCCTCCATGCCCTCTGTTGTGTCTGCCAGGGCCAGCTAGACTCAACCCTGTGTCTTGCCATCTTAATACCAGATAAGCCCAGGCTGGTCAGGGACAGCTGGCCCTCTCCCCTGAACCCCCGGCCTCAAGAAAAGTTCTCGGACCACGGCCGCAGGTCACAAACCTGACCTCGGGTACCCATGGGCCAGGACCAGAAGGCCCTCCTCTAAGCACTTGCTTTTAAAGCCAGTACACGCATTTTCATCTTGCCTCTTGGCAGCCCTCACAGAGACTGCACTCCAACCAGGACCAGGTCCCCGCAGGAAGAGAATGCTGCCTGTGGATTTGCAGAGCATATCTGGCTCTGTGAGACCTGCCCAGGCTGGGCCTCCAGAACCAGAGTGGTTGCAAAGCATCCCTGGGAAGACAGACGCTCAATCTAGGAGGAGCGGATGGGCTGGGTGGGGGCCTGTGGGGGAGGAGGCTAGAGGCCTGGCAGAGGAATGCAAATTGGCATCATGAATTATGCATCAGCCTGAGCTTCTCACACATTGGGGCTGAATGAAATCATGTTTGCCTGGGAAGGGGGAGGGGAAGACAGGACAAAGATGTGCAGGGCCTGGCCCTGGGAGGTGGGAAAGGGTATCTTACTAGATTCCCCAAGGGGCCAGCGGAAGGTGCCTTGGCAGGAGTTGGAGGTATCTCCCTGACATCATCTTTTGCTGTGTGACCTCAAGCCAGACTCTTACCCTTTCTGATCAGCCTGTGTCCTTATAAGTCCAGTATGAACCTTTGTCCTGTCACCATGGCTGTGAGGACAGATTAAGCTTATAATCAGTCTTTTATCCAGGGAAAATGGTTATTTTTTTAAAAAGTAAGAATGATTATCAGTGTACTTACATGTTAAATGCTTCTTTCCCGGGCTCTGAGCTGCATGCCTTACAGTTATTGTTTGTGTATTTTCTCCACCACGTTGGTGCCCCAAGGTTGTTATTATCCTGAGGGGCTCGAGACCTTAAGTCACTGGCCTACATTCATACAGCTGAATAAGGGGCTGAGCCAGAACTGCATGTAGTCTTGGGGCTGCAGGGTCATCAGCCAGGGTGTGGGAGGAGGCTGCTCTGTCGCACTGCAACAGCCTTTAGTCTGGCTTCAGAGAAGGGGTGCTCCCTCTTCCTGAGCAGCAAGGGTCTGGGGGAACCTGGGAGGCATTGGTGGAGCTGATGCAGTCATGACTGGTCTGGGCTGTTCCCCAGCACACCTGACAAGATGCTACTGTAGAAGAACTGGTCCACCTGCAAGCAGGCGCAGGGGCTGGGGGTTCAATCAGGCAATTGAGGCTGGGCATGGTGGCATGAGCCTGTAATCTCATCTCTTGGGCGAGTCTGATCTACGGAGTGAGACCCTGAACACCCTGTAGACCCTTCCCTAAAATGCAAAAAAAAAAAAAAAAAAAAAAAAAAAAAAAAAAAAAAAAAAAAAAAAAAAAAAAAAAAAAAAACTGCTCAGGAATCCTTCAAATGTGTAATGACTTCAAATGAAAAGACAAGGGCCAGCACTTATAGAGCAACTACCACATGGTGGGCCTATCCCTGGTGCCATGTGGCTGACAAACCAGTGCACCTTGGAGGACGATGGTTGGCAAACCCACTTTGCAGATACGGAGCTCCCTTCTGCTCCTCTCATTCTGAATGTGGGCACCACTGTGCAGCCTCAGTGGTGGAAGAGCCAGTGTGAAGGACTGGGAAATAGTGAATTAAAATGGGGAGGGTGGAAGTGAGAGATGTTTTGTTTCCATCTAGAACGGCAATTGGAAGAGATGCTTGAATTGCATAATCAAAATAGTGTGGGTCAAATTAGAGAAAAATGAAGGTGGATTTTAAGTGACTTTCTTGTTTTGGGGGTGGGGGTGGTACCAGGAATTGAACTCAGGACCCTGCTCTTACCAGGCAGGTGCCTATGCAACTGAGCTATCTCCCCAGCCCCAAGTGACTTTTTTTTTCCTTTGGTGGTTCCAGGGATCAAACTTAGGACCTTGCACTTGCTAGGCAAGCACTTATTCCACTGAGCTATCTCTCTGGCCCCTTAAGTGAGGGGGCCATCCATCCATCCATCTATCTATCCATCCATCCATCCACCCATCTGCCTACTCATCCACCTATCTACCCATCCACTTGTTTGTCCACTCACCGTACATTACAATAATTGTCTACTCTGTGCCAGGCACTACTGTAGATGAACAAAAGATGAAAGTCCCTGCCTTTCTGGACCATGTACTCTAGTGCGAGAGATGAACAGTAAACAAGCACCTAAGTGGCATAGTCACAGGACAGTATCCTGCTAGTGTTTCCAGCTTTTTCAGAAGTTTTCAGAGTGGTCATTTATTTACTGCTGCCAAACCATACATCTCAATAGTGTTTTATCTATTAATTCCTCATCTATCCACCAACCCTTCC